>JBBPBX010026354.1:3598-35646 GCA_038048925.1 Garcialebias charrua | reverse complement strand
TATATATGTATGTATGTATGTATGTATATGTATATATATATGTATATATATATATATGTATATATATATATGTGTATATACTGTATATATGTATATATATTTTTTTATTATATTTATATATTTTTTTCTATATAGATTTTCAATCTGTTTTATTGTTTTTAACAGCAAGTTGGATGCACGATGCAGATCTACAGATAGAGGTTCAGATCAAACAACTAGGATTGTACGTTCTGCAAAAATCAAACAACTAACCTTCCAGTGGAGAGCATGCAGCCTTTATGCCTGTCTGAATAGTTGTGCAAGGTGCGGCCCTGTGATGGACTTGCGACCCGTCCAGGGTGTACCCCGCCCCTCGCACAGTGATTGCTGGACATGGGCACCGGCGATCCCCGTGACCCAAAAATGGAAGAAACGGGTAAAGATAATGGATGAATGGATGTGCAAGGTGCAGGTTACAAACTGCTAGTTCTACGTGTAACTGTGTTGATGTATGCGGGTGTGTGATTGTGGGATGGAAGGCAAGTCCACTCTGTAGACACGCTTTCCTACAGCTCTTTAATTGCACAGTTCCTTTCCCTTTCACTCCACCTCCACTCTCTTTACATCCCTGCTGCCTCTATATCTGTCCAAACCTCCTGCTCCTTCTCCCCTCTGAATATACAAAGACACCTTTCAGACGTCAACCCCTTAGTTTTATCAAATGGATTCCTGTGAAACACACTCATGCATACACACACGCCACAGTAACACGGTTTGTTCTGACCCAGTCCACTGGCTGAGTCAACATTTCAATTATTTATTACAAGACTCGTACAACAGACGGAGCCATCCAGCAGAGGGATTTTGCGAGTTGTTATCACAACAACAACACTAATGAGTTCTTGTGACTCAGCCCAGCATTTTTTTTTTACTAATACAAGAAATTGCACTTTCAGTACGACGAGGTTTATATGTTTCTCTGTTTGTTTGGTTTTTTTACTTTCAAATCCACAAACCAGATAAAAAGACTCGTTTCGAGCTCAGCCACTCCACTTTTTCATCTGGAAGTTGCACTAAATCAAGCTCAGGAGAAGTGATGCGTATAATTCATACTTAGTTCCCCCGCCTTCTTCACTGTAGCATTTGCGTATGTGAGGATGGAGACAACAGAGAAGAGTGAATTAGTTACCCAGAAGAGGACCTTGTTTACCCCAGGGTGACCCGCTCTCATTTACAGCTCTTGGCACTTGATGGAGCAGATAGTCAACAACACTCACACAAGTGTTTGTACATAGAGAGACACTGACACAGTGACTCCTAGTCACAGCCCAGTTGTCTTACTCTAAAAGGATTACAAAGTTATTTGGCTTCAGATGCAGTGGGAGTCGGTTCAACCTACTCAGAGAGTGGGCACTGTGAGGGATGTTATCTAACATTTACAATATTAGTTTTGAACAAGCAATATGTCCCCTGTCACTGGGGGATTTGGATTGAGATTTTTTTTTGGTACTTTTTGAGAGAACCTGTAGTGGGTTTTTTTTTCTGGAATGGAATTGAACAGGGTGGCATGGTAACACAGTCGGTAGAGCTGTTGCCTCTCAGTGAGAAGGTCGCTAGTTCAAATCCCAGCTGGCGATCTTTCTGGGTGGAGATTGCATGTTCTCTCCGTGCATCTGTGGGTTTTCTCCAGTTTCCACCCACAGACCAAAAACATGCATGTTAGTTTGATTGGTACCTATAAATTGTCTCTGGGTGTGAATGAGAGAGTGAATGGTTGTTTGTCTCTTTTGTCTCTATGTGTCCCTGTGATGGACTGGAGACCTGTCCAGGGTGTCTCCCACTTCTCACACAGTGACTGCTGGACATGGTGACCCCCATGACCCAAAAAGGAAGAAGCAAATAAAGATATTGGATGGATGGATGGAAGTGAACAGCTATGGTGGAGTCAAAGGGTGGCCAATGATGGCCTTGGTTACCACAGATTAATCTTTGGCCACCTCAAGGGACACCCCAATAATGTGAGGAAACTATACTATACAGGCAATATCAAAATTAAAAAACAGTTTCCTTGAAAGAAAGTTCAGGTCTGTTTACATGTATATAGGCCTCTCTTGCAAATGAGTCCCAGAGGCTTAGTGAGACTAACCTGGATAAATAAAGGTTGAATGAATATAAATGGTACTCGTGTTCTTGGATTTTGATGTATCAACACATTTTTTTAAATTAACATTTCTTGTACTTGGATGTTGCAACAAAACAAAATAGAAGCATGTATCTCCCTTATGTTTTACATTATCACACTCACAACATGTATGGATGGACAGAGGGTATTTCCAATGCCCAGTTTTTGCTTTGCGACAGGGGACAATAACTGCTTCTACGATACAATAAGGTTTCATTTCATGCCCCATTTCCTGCTTGCCACTGGTAAAAATGAACGATGCATGTCTAATAAAGTGTAAAAATCCATAAATATGTCGCTTTGCCGTATACGTCGCATCTATTATGCGTCACCGCTAACCCGTCGCATTTCTTACGCGTTGCGTGTTATGTGTTACCGCTGACGAGCCGGAAATGTGGGCCGGTGCTGTGCTAAAAATCGGTGGGCTCAAGTCAAATAAGATGCTTTTTCAAAAGCCAATACGCAGACATGAACGCTCAGAGGGCGACTCACTGTTCATATTTGAAATTAAACAAGATAACCACCTAAAAACAATTATTTGTTAACTCGACTTTATGTGTGTCTCAGTTGAACTTTTACTTGATAATTGCACTTTGATGGTCAAATCAGCTGCATTTCACCAGGGCAGTGCAGCGAAATGAAGCTGATTTGACGATTGCTCCAGGCAAACAATGGTGGCAGACTATGGCAAACCAATTGTGTAATTCATAGCCACTTTTACCTATTACATTATACAATGGCATGCCCTACTACTCGACTGCCATCTAGGGGCTGCAAATGGTAGTGTTCAATTTTTTTTAAGTTCGAATGAATGAAAACGGTAATATTTCAGCTAAAGTTCGGTTTATAAATATAGTTTAAAAAAATCCATAAATATGTTGCTTCAGCATATACGTCGCAGGGCATGCAAATTATGCATAAAGCTGTGACTTATAGGATGAAAAATACAGTACATTATAGGAAAAAATACTCCCTCTCATTCTGTAGACCTACTAATCTGAATCCCACAGGCTCCCTTAGCACCAGCTGCCTGTCACTTCTCACTCATTCTCTCTCTCCAAATGTTAATTTGGTCAATGAATAAAATTATATTCTGATTATCTTGTTTTGTCTTTGGGCTCTTACTTTCTGCAGAGATTGCCACATACAATGTGACAATTGTTTGACACTGCATAGCCTTCCTGATGCAACCTAGGCTTGGACCTGCAGTCTTAGGGTTGTAGTACCATGGCACTGACCACCGAGCTACTGCATTCCCAATCAAAACATACTATTGATATGATCATAATAACAGGGACACTGTGCCATTTATTTATTTATTTATTAGTTCCAATAAACTTATATCAGAGCAACATTCTGAAGTCACAGTAATGGTGTAAATATACTAGCAAAATGGGCTTTAATTAACAAATAAATAGGCAGGGTTGGCAATTTTATTCAGCAATTTACGTGTATCAATTTACGTCTCTTCAAAACGACCTCTTCTTCCACTTAAATAAAGCAACTGACAGTCATTACACCTACTCACTGTTTCACTTTGTCACGTGTTACAAAGTAAAACTTATTCTGCTGAACAACTCTGTCTAAAGTCCACCAGCCTACTTATGAAAGCAGAGAGGACAAATGGAATGATTCTTTTATTTATATAAAGACTACCTTTATTCACACATTTATTCATTTAAAACAAGAATCTGTATTTAGTTTGACTAATTTCTGGGCTTCTTTACATAGCATGCACACCTGCACTGACATGTCATATAAAAATAATCATGATCACTATAATTATAGGGGTTCTGAGATTTATTTAGGTGTAGGGAGTGGGGGGCTCAGCCCCATCTGGAACAGAAGCAACAATGTCTATCGTAATTATAATGATTTTCAATGTGATCTCAAGCTATTTTCAAATCATCCTCCCAGTCACTAACATCTGATGGCTGATGTATTTTTAAACCATTCATTTTCCTGTACATTATTAAATGTAAGTGTGGTTACAATGTGCTTCTTATTAAAAACAATGACAATACAGACTTTGAGACAGGTTGCCACACCCATGTTGTTACATACTGAGTTCCTGACAGCAGTGTTGCATCATCTGAGGATCTCCTTGTTGTGTCTGCTGTAAAGTGTCTGTTTTTTAATGATTGCTTCACTTTCATCTCTCTAGAGAAAGCAGCAGAATAAATCAAGTCAAAGTCAACTTTATTGTCAGAACTGCAATATGTACAGGACATACACAGGATTGAAATTGCGTTTCTCTCAGTCCCTCGGTGCAACAGTAACCATCTAAACACTAAACACTAAAACATTTAATAAACATAAGCATAAAATAGTAAAAGTGTAACACTGTCCTGAGTTTTTTCATAGTAGTATAAAAGTATGAAAATTTACACCAACACTGAAACACCAAACACCCCTAAAACACCAAACACCCAATGAACATAAGCATAAAATGAAATAATAAAAGTGTAATACTGTCCTGAGTTTTTTCATAGTAGTATAAAAAGTATAAAAAGTATATCTATAAAATAAACTGAAGGTTCTAGCATTGACATTTGCAAAGAGTGGCACAGCAGCATATGAGTTAATGTACACAGTATATGTATGAGGTAGTTGATGTTGGTATAGAGGCAAAGTGGCATATGCAGTAAGGCACATAAGGCACATTTGGCATCCTTAGATAAGGCTAGTCAGAGAATACTGTATATGTATCAGCAGTAGTGTAGATATAAAAGTAGTGTAAATGTAAACAGTAGTAATAAATGTAAAACAGTAGTAATAAATGTAAACCGTATTAATAAATGTAAACAGTGAATGTAAACAGTAGTATGACTATAGGCAGTAATGTAATACAAACATTAGTGCAAATATGAGAAGTAGTGCAAACTGAATGAGCACATGACCGAGAGTTTAGTGAATAACCCGTTTGATGACACAGGGTCTAGTGTTAAAAACTTTGTGTTGAGTGGTAATGTGTGAGAAGGTTTTTTGTGTTAAGGCAGATAAATGGCACTGTGTGTACCACAGACATAAAAAGAACGGTGCAGGGGAAACAAATTTGGAGTCTATAATATAATGATCATTTGATAATAGATATTCTATGTGTTTCACTAAGAACAAAACTCAAACCATCTCTTTGCAAAGCTCAACCTCTGAACCAACGTCCACACCAATCTGTCTCAGTGTTTTTCTGTTTTCTTTTTGTTTTTTCTTGATGTTAAACAGTTTTAATAGTTGTTTTGTAACAAGTATAATGTAAAATAATGCCAGATATTGAAAGTTCTAAATATTCTGAACAAATGTGCTGAAGCACTTGGTCATAGGACATTTTCTTCCTATTTTCTAGTGAAAAACAAGTAAAAAATGCCAGGCGGAAATATGAGACTTAGGTTTAAAAGGGTTAAAGCTGCAATATGTAATTTCTGGAACACGCTGGAACTTAGGAAAATTTTGAACAGAGACACGTTTCTGGTCCCTCCCCCTCAGAGCCATATATGGCTCAGCTCCCCATCACAGGCGGGGGCGTGGGTTGGGGGGGTGGGTTAGGGGGTGAGAAGTGAGAATATTGGCTGGTTGCTTTTATTGGCGGGTTAAGGACGGGTCAATCTGTGTTTTTATAAATGCTGATAGAGAAGCAAGGGGATTATAGTTTTTTTCAGAGATTACTTTGTCTAACATCAGTCTGTCAATAGATAGTGACAGAGTGAAGAAATATGTTAAAAAAAATATTGTTAGAAAAGTTACAGACTGCACTACAAAGTTACATACTGAACCTTTAATGTATCGTTATGCTGCATGGAGACATGGAAATGTTTTTTTTTATAATTTTCATACAAAGTATGATCAGATTTGTATTCTCTGTTTATCAAATCAGTTCACTGTAACATGAAATGAAAAATTCCTCTAACAATCTGTCTGTTTACAGCAGACCTGCTCATTACGTCGATCGCGATCGACCGGTCGATCGCGGAGGCATTACTGGTCGATCGCAGCGTGACATTAATATTTTTTTTTTTCCCGCAGCGTGACATTAAAAAAATTGTCAGCCAATCAAACATCCCGTTACTTGATTGACATACAGGGCAACCAATCAGATGACAACTGAATCTTGAGTTGTATCCTCCCATCACTTGATTGACATACACGGCAGCCAATCAGATGAGAGCTTTAGGTCATGCTCATGCAGCTTCTGAAAACAACGGCGCGAAGGTGGAACGCGGCGAAACATATCAAGCTAAAACAATCAGATTTCGGACTGTTCATGGAAAATACGACATGGACTTCCCACCCAAAAGCCAGGTGAGAAAGAGAAAGGTGGAGGAACTAAAATCCCTGTTCGGACAGCAGCAACTTCAAAGCGAAACGCCCCCACCATCTTCCGGGTGAGTGACGCTGTGATGTTTCTCTGCACGCTTAAACATACTGGTTGGGAGTTGATGTGGCTTTATTATTAAAATCATACGAGACACTGTTCATACAGCATAACCTCCTTGACTACTCTCCGTTCTCTGCACGTTTCCCTGTCCCGCAGCGCGAGCGTTTGCAAAACACACTTTCGCGCTGCGTTCAGGGACAGTCTGTAAAATACACCGCTGTAAATCTCCGTACCAAAAGAGCCATTTTTATGCCTTCCTTCACTAAATTAAACGTGTCCGGAGCCATAACAACCTGCTACAACTGTGGTTATCAACTGGCGGCCTGTGGACCACTTTAGATTTGCTGGAGTTTTTTTTAGAGATGACATTATAAAGTTAAAAAAAATCTAATGATTTTTTAACATTTATTAATTAAAGTAAAATACCAGATTCTTATAAAGAAGGGGGTGGGGATCAGTTTCTACCATCTTTTTTTAAAATAAATTTTAAAAAATCTATATTGCTGTCACCATCACCCCATTTGGTCCCTACGGGCGACCAAGTGCCCACGGGCACCACGTTGGTGACCCCTGATTTATTACATGTGTTGTGCAATATTGGCTTATTCAGTTATGCAAGGTACATCAACATAGGTACATTGTACATAAAAAGAATCCTTAATACATTTGAAGATAATTATATGTTTTGCATTTTTGTATTGGGTAGATCTTTTTGACTTGTTTTTTTTATAAGTAGCTCGCATGCTGAAAAAGTGTGAGCACCCCTGGTTTACAGTATGTTGGAATGGATCAGCTGCTGATTATTTACTGGTGTAATTGCATTTAACTGCAGATGTTTGTATTTTAAATATTTTATGATCTAATTAGAAGATTGGAACATAAATCAAACAGTAAATTGAGAGCTTTACTTTTCAGTTCAGCTTCTTCTTCACCATGACGGACCAGAGCAAGCCCTTCATTACTGCAGACAAAGGCCCGACCTTTGCCGACTTTTGTCCCATTCTTCATCACTCATAAACAAAAGACTCGTCGATACCTGAACTCTTCTTCTTGAGGCAAAGACACATCTGCAAATTAATATCCATTAAAAAAACCTAAATAAACCTTACACTTGAAGGTATGAACAGCAGCTCAGAGTGAAGCAAAAGTTGTTGTCATGAATTACCGTATTTGTAGTCTAGACTGATTTTTAGAGATCCACTCTAGTTCCTCAGCCAGAGACCAGCTTGGATGAAATGAGAGAAACAGACTTCACTAATCTGCTCTAACAAAAATAATGTATGCAAACTGCATACCATAAAAATATGGTAACATCAAAGAAAACGAGCATCAAAGGAGGTCGTCATCTTTCCCTGCGGGCATAGCATCTTACAAAGGAACAACAAAAAACATAGCTCACGGAGCAACTGTGATATCAAACTGACCTGATGTAAAATTAATGCTTTTGGGATCTTAGTTTTTTATTGCACATTTTTTTAATGAACACATTTTGAACCCAAGTTTAGAAATGATTCTACATTATATCTGACAATACGGTGCCTCTTAGTTGTTAAGTGTAAGAAAGGAATCTAAACTTTCTTTTTTCTTCTTGGTCACAAACACTCCAGGGTTTTTTGCCTGCTGCCACTGACAACTCAGAAGACTTTCTCAGTAATTAGTATCATTTTCTCAATTTTGAACACAACAGATCTAAAGCACCTGCTTCAAATATTATCATCCATTAAATGGCCGTTATTAGTTGTTATCATTCATTCATTCATTGATTCAACCTTTATTTATACAGGCTATCCTCGTTGAGCCACGGGGACTCATTTACAAGAGGGACCTGTCTCACTCACACCCAAGGTCAATTTTAGAGTTAATCTCCATAGGTTGCATTCAGACTGTCCCTCCTGTACCGCTTAGTAGGTTTAAAGGTATGTTGTTATCGCTGATAATTGGGTCAGGTGGTTAGTTTATGGGTCAAGGGGGTTAAGTTTATTATCAGTACTCTAGGTCAGGTTAGGGTTAGGTTTAGGAAAAGGGTTAAATAAAAAAATCTTCCAGTTTTAGACGTGGGTGAAGCTGCATATTATCAGTGATAAGAACTGTCCTTTAAACCTACTAGGAGGTACAGGAGGGACAGTCATAACGCAACCTATGGGAATGATAACAACTAATAATGGCCATTTTATGGGCTGATGACATTCAAATATGTCGTCTGAGGCCATGGTCCTGAGTTGGAAACAGGTGGCATGCTCTCTTAGGGTCAAGGGTGAGGTTCTGCCTCAAAGGGAGATGATCCAATTTCTTGGGGTTTTGTTCACGAGGGAGGGAAGAATGGAGCGTGAGATTGACATATAGATTGGTGTCTGCAATACTATGGACTCTATGCTGGTCCATTGTGGTAAAGAGGGAGCTAAACTGTATGGCGAAGCTCGCTGTTTGCCGGTCGGTCTACATTCCTACCCTCACCTATAACCACGAACTCTGGGTAGTGACTGAAAAAATGAGATCGTGGATACAGGCAGTTAAAACGAGTGTCCTCCGCAGGGTAGCTGGACTCTCCCAGAGGGTGTGAAAAGTTCAGTTATCTGGGAAAGACTCAAAGTAGAATTGCTACTCCTCCACATCGAGAGGAGCCAGTTGAGGTTGTATGAGCATCTGGTAAGGATGTTTCCTGGGAGCCTCAGGGAGATGCTTCGGACATGTCTGACTGGGAGGACTCAGAGGCGTTCCCAGACCAGCTGATCTCTCAACTGGTCTGGCAACACCTCTGAGTCCTCTTTGAAAGGCTGGAAGAGGTGGATGTGGAAAGAGGAACTTCTAGGTCAAGCTACAGCCCTCGCAACCCAACTTCAGAACAAGCGTAAGATAATGGATGGATGGATGCACGGATGGATCCTCCTCTTCGCTACATCTCCATGTACCCTCTGCCCGCCTCTACACCACGGGGAGCAGGGCCTTCACCTGCTCTGCCCCTCACCTCTGGAACGCTCTACCGCCTGACCTTCGAAACACCACCTCCCTTTCTCTGTTCAAGACAGCCCTGAAAACACATCTCTTTAGACTAGCCTATCATTAACTTTACTAAAATGTATTTTATATTATTTTGTATTTTATATTCTTTATGTATTTTATATTTCAATTTGTTACTGATAATGTTTGAACTGTATTTGTTTGTTAAGTGTCCTTGGGTGTCTTGAAAGGCGCTTTTAAATAAAATGATGATTATTATTATATTATTATTATCAAGGGCGGGACGTCGTCTTTCGGTCTCCGCTTTTCTTTTGCTTTGTCTTGTCTGTGAAACTGTCTGAGAGCCTCTCTTCTACATAATCTTACGAATCATAACTATGGACTTCAATTTGGTCAGTTGGTCCCTCAACACAACTGATAAAATAAGACTGGCTGTAGGCGAGCCGATTTGCCCTGTTGACATGCACACAGCTGGATATCTCATCGACTTGGAAGACTTGATGACGTGTCTATCTCTGCTGTCATCTGTGGATCTTAAGGATGAATATTTAATTGGATTTATGATAACTGGTTCCTGCTTTTTGGATTCGGCTGATTCCTGGTCTATCAACACACAAGGAAGAGGTCGGCTGCAAATCTGGACCTGGCCAGGTTGCCTGCCTTACATGATGGCTTGGTTCATGTCTCGAAAACCCAGACTTTTGGCTGAATGGATTACAACTTGGGGATTTTCTCAGGCACGTTCCATTGGTGTGGTCATTTTAATTTAGACATTTCGGAAGCGAGTGGACCGACACAGACTGAAGGTAGATGTCATTAAAGTTCTGCCTGTTCCCAAAACAATCGTGTTTATCTGACATTCGGCTCCCCGACTGGCCTTGATAGGCCGTCTTATCTCAACACGCCTGAGAACTTTTGTAAACCAGATGCTCTCATCCCCCTCCCAAACCTGCTACTGAGGAATTCCACAGACTTTTCAGAGGAGCACAGCTGAATAAACATTATGTCATAATTTCAGGACTCTGACCTCTGGCTGTCCTCGGCAGCTCCCCCCCACCCCCATGAGTGTGCACAGATCTATGAGCTGGCTGCTCAACCGCCTTTGAGTCCCCTCCGCCCTCTGCGTAAAGTCTGTGTTACTATGTGCTTGTGTGCGGGACTTTTTTCATTACCACATATTTAACCTTCAAACAGAGGTCAAACATGTGTTAGGATTTTTTTTTGTCTCCAAACCCTATGTGTCATTTTTCACCACTTTTATTGTCTGTCCAACATATCTCACTTGTAAATGAGTCTTTGAGGCTCAATGTGACTTATCTGTTTAAATAAAGGTTGAATGAAAAAAAAAAAAAAACTTTAATTACATTCCTTTTTCAACTCCAGTCCAGAAAAAACACTCATCTCAATAACTATAAAAAAAAAACTTTTTAAATCCCTCAGTGCTGGGGGTCATCAATGTACCGCTTTTTGTTTTTTGTATTTCTCCAGTTTAAAATTTTAAGTATTAAGTTATCACTCACTTCCTTCAACTCAAGATTATAATCATTCATTTTTCTCCCAGTGATTATTTTAAGTTTTATCAGTTTATTTTATTTTAAAATATGACATGATCCCTTTTTCTTGTCATATACAGTTTTTGCCCTCTTTTTTGTCGGTGCAATGAATACATATTTGATTTGTGCAGATATTTTTTGTATCTTTTGAAAATACACACATCTTAACAAAGTCAATTGACTGCTCTCTCAACTTTAGATTGAGAGGTAAAAAGGCAGCTTGTTTCTTCACACACCTCTGCTCCTGTCTTGATTTGAGTGACATCCTTTAGTCTCTAAGGAATTTGTCTTTCAGTATACAGAGATCTTTCATCGTTTTCATCTCTACAGTCACTACTGACTTCTTATGTTTTAACATTTTTCTGGTAGCCATCCATCATCGCAGCTTGTTGTACAAGCGTGACAGGATTCCGAAGGTACTTTCTGAGTAAAACAAAGCTTTTTGTGTTGCCCTGCCGCTCAGTTCTGTATAACAAAGAAACCCTAAGTGAAGCTGACATAGTGAGAACAATCTGTCAAACAAACATGTGCAATTATTTTACAGTAACACAAGGTCACTGATTTACAAACAAACAAAAAATTATGTTTTTCACAAAAAGCACATTTCGGTGAGATAAAACAACTGATACATGATTTCCAGTTGATTTTGACATGGAGTAGAAAACCTATGGATGCATAGGAAGAACATGAAACTCCACAAAGAAAATGCACGATGTGGGAGTTGAACCACCTTCTTGGTGAGAAGGGGCAGATCTCTCACTTCTTTTGTACTCGCAAAGTTTATTTTTGTCATTTATGAAAATATGATTTTACTGTCCTTCTCTTGTCATGGATCATTCATCACATTTTGCTAATGTGAGATAATTGCTTTATAGAAGTAAAAGAGTAGTTTATAGATAACAAGACAAAAGCCCTGACCTTTAACTGTTACCAATTTCAGAATAAAAGAAAAATGACAAAAACAAACAAATCTCCGCCTCTGAGTCACCTGAGACTTTTTATACTTTTTGTAATTCAATGCTTCATCAAAGTAGATTAGACATGAATGCAAAAGTAACTGCACTTTTTTAAAACAAGTTTCAATATTTGAATCTTTTCATGTTTTTTTTTTTGTCTATAACATACGAGCATTGTTTCATAAAATTACCAATAATGGAACCAGGATTTATTCACTGGAGTTTAGTTGTTTCTTCTGATTCTTTTTACTTTGACATCTGTTTACAACAAGGAAATAAATGCAAAAAATTGCATCCTGCTGAGATTTGATGCTCATGCCTGACATTTTGCCTTGTTCCCATGAATACGTCATGGGGGGTGTCATGTCTGTAACATCTACAAAGTGTTTTCCATGTCAGTCTACTCTGATTTACTGTTGACATCAGTGATTTCAAAACACATCAGTGAAGCACTGAGTTACACAGTTTGACTGAGATAAATCTGTTTTGTTCTCCTTCTTTGCCTCCAGGGAAACAACACACACTTCAAGCAGCTGTTGGCTCAGACAATGACAGTTTCAACGTACAAAACAGCTTCTCAGTATCCTCTGACATCATCACTGCAACCTGGAGACTTCATCTTATGCTGTCAGAGTTTAAAATGTAGTTTGAGCACAGCTGGAGCATCTCATTCTACGTTGATTTTGGTGGATGACCTGCAATTATTTAGTATTTCAGATGTAGCATATTTTTGTATTCTCTTTAATTGATAGTTCAGGTCTTAATTATGAGCAGAATGTTTCTGATAGAATGATGACCCTGTAAACTGCAGCCAGATACAGTATAATGGTTCATTCACACCTAACAGCGTTTCAACGACAGGAGCGTCCAGCTTACATGCAAAGTCAATGGGGGACGCACTTCCAGCCGCGTCTTGGCGTCGGGCGTCACGTCACGTGCGTGTTGAGCGTGATGGAAAGCGTTTTTCCGTGCACGTGAACCCGCGTCAGCCTCCAAAGCACACGTTGATTTAGCTGAAGATTTCGCGGTTCAAACATTCAAACGCCGTTCAACTCTCCCTGATTGGTTGATCAGGGAGAGTCGGGGGGAGAAGAGAGGGGGTCAGGGGGAGAGTCCCTATGTGACGCGGAAACGATTGCGCAACTATGTGACGTATTGTTTGTGGGACACAGAAAAAACCCGCGGAGTCATGGACTATGGAAGAGAAACTCATTGTAGCTGTGTGTTCGCGACAAGTCCTTCACGACCAGTCAAGTCTGCTCTACAGAGACAGAAATAAAAAGCTCCTCGCCTGGCGGAGTGCAGTGAGGACTCGGTATACCGGTAAGCTCCTCCCACACACCCCGCAGCAGTTTCGCGTTCTGGCGTTCTGGTCTGGACACCAAGTGCGTCCACTTGCGTGCGTGACGAGCTTTTTGGAAGTTGAAACGCTGTTCGGTCTGGACGTACCATAAGTCTAATAGGCAGCACGCAAAGAGTGGAAACAACTATTAACATACAAGTGTAAAATGTACAATACATGTTGTTTACAAAGTCAGAAATTTAAAGTAAGCAGTAGTAATGAGTACTTTCAGGAGGATTTTCCTCACAAGGCAACTGGCCCAGAAAACATTCCGGGGAAGGTGCTGAAAGACTGTGCCGATCAGCTCTGAGGGGTACTAGCCGTTATTTAACTCTTCCCTCACAATTCCCACCTGCCTCAAGATTCTCACCATTATCCCAGTTCCAAAGAGCTCTACAGTGACTGGTCTGAATGACTGTCGACCAGCAGTCCTCACCCCAATAGTCGCTAAATGCTTTCAAATACTGGTCATGACCCACATCAAAGCTACAATCAACATCAACGTGGATCCACACCAGTATGCATACCGCGATAATTGATCAACAGAGGATGCCATCTCCTCTTTGGTCCACACTGCTCTCACCCACCTGGAACAGAAGGACTCCTACGTCCATCTGCTCTTTGTGGACTTCACATCTGCCTTCAACACCATGATCCCCCAAACCCTGATGGACAAACTGATCACACTCGAACTAAGTCTCTCTCTATGCAACTGGGTCCTAGACTTCTTAATCAACAGACCACAGTCTGAATGGATCCACAACTTCTCCTCCTCCACCATCAGAATGGGCTTCCCCAGGGCTGTGTATTGAGCCCACAGCTGCAGAAAGAAAAGCTTTGCAGAGAGTGGTGAAGGCTGCACTGTCTGTTAGAGTCAGCCTCCCCACCATTACAGACATCTACACCTCCAGATGCAGGAAGAGGGCCACCGGCATCAAGAAGGACCCCACTCACCCAGCACATACACTTTTTACCCTGCTCCCCTCAGGCAGAAGGTTGATGAGCGTTAAGTACAGAACCACCAGGCTGTGGAACATATTCTACCCTGGGGCTATTAGACTCACGAATCTCTAACCAGAAAAATCTTGTGAAAATCACTGTAATGCCACTTGGTTGTTGATATGTGCTGCTGACTATCCATGCTGCTGATCTCATGCTGCTGATTATTGAATGTTACACACATTCATAAACCGGTGTCTGCTGACTAGACTCATGTTTCTTTCCAGTCCTACCGGGAGCAACTCAGGGTTAAGTGTCTTGCCCACCAGGCTGTGGAACATATTCTACCCTGGGGCTATTAGACTCACGAATCTCTAACCAGAAAAATCTTGTGAAAATCACTGTAATGCCACTTGGTTGTTGATATGTGCTGCTGACTATCCATGCTGCTGATCTCATGCTGCTGATTATTTCATGTTGCTGTGTTCATTAGCCCTCATCTGCTCACATAGACTCATGTTTATATTACTGTTGGTTTGGCGCATTGTTTTGCACTATTAATGCTTAGTGTAAGTCTTGTGTATTCTTGGTTTAGTGAATGTAGTATATTCTTAGTTCATGACTCAGATCTTACTAATGTATTTTAATATAAATTTGTTCATTAAAAAAAATACAATACAAAACAATCCCGTAAATGATAACATACAAAATATAAAAAATGAAAGGTTGCAGAAAGAAGAAAAAAAATCTTATACAGGTATCTTTCCCTTTTTTCAAACAATCAGTTCAAACAATAATAATCTTCCAGTAACAGAACAAAATGAATAACTCTGTCTAATTTTCTAACTAATACAATATACATTACGCTACTTCATATATTTTTTTTGACAACTCAGTTTTGATCAGTTTTATTTACAATTTGTGTTTTTGTTGGATACTAACTGGGACACTGTGTACATAGTTTCATTCCGGGCAGCACGGTGGCACAACTGGTAGAGCTGCTGCCTCTCAGCGAGAAGGTTGCCGGTTCAAATCCCGGTCCGGGGCCTTTCTGGGTGGAGTTTGCATGTTCTCCCCGTGCATGCGTGGGTTTCCTCCGGGTACTCCGGTTTCCTCCCACAGACCAAAAAACATGCTTGTTAGGCTGATTGGTGACTCTAAATTGACCCTAGGTGTGAGTGTGAGAGTGGATGGTTGTTTGGTGTGAGTGAAACAGGTCCCTCTTGTAAATGAGTCCCCGTGACTCAACGAGGCTAGCCCGTATAAATAAAGGTTGAATGAATGAATGAATGAAAATTCCACCTCGTGTATCACATGTGGTGTGTATGACAAATAAATCTCTCTGACTCTGAAATCAGAAATGTTGAGGGTTGCACAATGAAACTGCTGCACACACAGCATACATCAACCTTTTCTATAAAGCTTTAAAACAGTGGTTTGAGTGTACATTTTATAATTTCTTCAGCTGACAAAATTTCATTAAACCATTTTGATGTATAAAACATTTAGAGAGAAGGTGGACCAAAATAAATGTACATTTTTTTCCAATTATTCTAAAGAAAGAGTGGAATTTAACGTTTTTTCCTTATTTTTTCCAATTGCGATCAGATTAGAGCTGTCATTTCTAACCTGGCCCGAACCCGAAATTTGGGCCGGACTGGGTAATGCCTCTAATCACAGTTAATTGGTCAGTTTCAGATTGGGCTCGGGAGAAAATTATACGGGTTCGGGCCGGGTCTGATTTTTTTAGGCCTGAATGACACTCTAGATCAGATGTTTACTAGTTTGAAAGTTGATGATTTTTTTTTTTTAAAGACAGTGCTTCTTCAATAATCCCAGTCCTTTGGTGCCATTTGTTTATATCTGTTTACCTCTTGTGACTTGTTTTCAGGTAAAAGTAAAACTAACTGTAACTGCTACAGTTTATCTGCTGTTTTGGTGTTCATGCTTCTGTTTACCATTCTTGCAGATTTCACTGACAGGGAAAAGTCATCTTCTTACTTGCCTCATTTCTTACATTAAAATGCAACAGTATTAGTGTCACTGCAGGAGGTTGTGTGATTATTTGTCTAATACAATGTCCAAGATAATTGTGCCTCCCCCAAACACTTTAGTAGGCATCTCTCTGCTCCACACAGAGGGCTGTGGTAGCTCAGTGGTGTGTGGTTGTGTCAGGAAGGGCATCTGGCATTTAAACAATTACCAAGTCTTCATGTGAGTTAGTTCACTGTGGCAACCCCTAAAGAAGGGAGAAGCCGAAATAAATAAATAAATCTCACAACATGCACAGATGGACGGACAGACTGAAAACCACGGGTGGACAAAAAGACCATTTACAAGGAGAGAAACCTGTTAAATTCCTAAAGAAGAATGAAACTAAATAGTGCTATGTGGGTGAATACTGTCCTTGCATGTCCGACTGATGAGCCATCTGTATAACAATCTGTGTCTGTGACTTTCTTGCTGATCGTTGAAGTAGAAAGTGAGCAGATTCTCTTCTGACTGACAGATGCACTGACAGACATGCTCTTGTGACTCGCCAGCTAATTGTTAGCTGCTGCAATGCTGATTGACAGGTGTTATAACAGAGGGTGGGCAGTCTGGGCAGGTGGTCGTGATGAGAATCTGGATGTTAGTAGGTGTCTAATGTATAAATGTATTTGCTGCTGAGAGCAGCAGTGAAGGAAATGAGAGGGGTTGGAAACAGTCTGAAAAACGGAGAATGTCATATTGTGTTGGGATTGAAAAACATTCAGGATTTTAGCACATTTGTCTGAAATCTGGTCTTTGTCTTTCATTTTATAGCCACAATGGGATGGGGATAAATGGCAGCAGCCCTAAAGTGGACGTGTTTGTGTGTGTTTTCTTTTTACTTCCAGACTCTCGTGTCTTTAAGGGGTGTAGGGCCTCAGTTTGTAGACCTGAAACAATTCAAACCTCTCAGAGCTGATCCATCTTGTAGGCGTTTCAGTTTTATTCGGCAGCTTCCTGATTCCAAGATGGCACCAACAAGCTACAGCTGTGGATCATTCCCTTGACGAGCTCCAGGAGCATTAAAGGCTGCAGAGGAGCTCTCTTCCATGCTGGAGCATTACATGCCGTATATGCTTCCTGTGATTCATCCGTTCCTGGGCTCTGTGAATCCTTGAGACCTCTTTGTGACAACTCAGCTGTTCGACTGCCTTACAACCACTTATCATCTACATCTCCTCACCTTCTTCACTCTCCAACCTTGAACTGGACACATTGGAACCCTCTTCTCTTCTTCACACTGCTACTCCTTCAGCTACCTGTAAGATATACACTACTTACTACTTAATCCTTCTTTGATCTCCATCATCCTGACTCCTCTTCCCGTTTCCCAGATTCCCCTGTTGTATATAGATTAACATTTCATTCATTGTAAATAAAACACTTTAAGTAAAATGAGTCTTAGAGTCTGTTCTCTCAGTCGATATTCTCTGAGTGTTCCGTTAAATGTGATACATCTAAACATTTCAGAATTCAGGACAGCCCAGGATCCAACATGTTCCCACACAGAGGATCTTTTTGTGACAACAGCAAGCAGGGTTCAACTGGTCTTGACAGGTCTTCTGACAGCCAGACCTCGAAAACTGAATACAATTTCAAAACTGCACCAGAAAAGCACATTTTCTCTTTCTGTGACAGCCTGTGCTCTGACACCTATACGGTACCTCTCTAAGTTCACTCTGAACTGGGAATTGAAAGAGGTGAGAGTTGGTCGAGTTTATTTGAAATAAATTTGGAAAATGTCTTAATGTTAAACCGTCTTCGTTCACAGTTGGCATACAACATTGTATTTAGGAGGATCTGGCTCAAACCAGAAGATTTGATTGCAAAATGTCCATCAGAGAAGACATAAGAAGTAAAAGATTGAAGCATGCATTTTTATTCACTGAGTATCCACCTACACCCTGCCAAATATAAACCGTCTCCTATTTGGGTCAGGGCCAGTTAGTAATAAACTTTAGTTCAAATGAAGGACGACTTCGGGGAGGACAGCTCAGCAAAGCTCATATGTTTATAAAGTAAATGTTATTGAGAGGAGTGTTCACAAACCCTTCAGGGACCCCCCATATAGCAAATGACTTACACTTACTGATACTTTACAATTCTTATCTAACAAGGTTGCGTCAGTTCCCCTGGTTGGATTAATCTGGACGGAATCCGTCTAGAGGACCTGAATCAACCTTGTTAGGTTAATCTACCTGGATTACGCAGCATGCATCAGGACAAATTACAAATCTTACTTTGCCTTTATGGCTCTGGCATTGCTGATGATAATCCTGCCAGATGGCATAAGCAGTAAAACAGTAGAAGCAGATTCTTGCCTTCATTTAAATGTCAGGGGAAAAAAAGAAGATTGAGTTATTTTTTTCCTCCAGCGTTTAGAATCGTATGTAATTCAGTAAAATTGAAAGTTAACATTGTGCAGGGCTATTCAACTTGCAGTGACTTCAATCTAGCCCATTTCATTAAAAAAAATGGGGGGGGGGGGGTGTCTGTGTTTGGGTTTTATGTTCTGTTTACAGTATTGCATTTATAATACAATGCAATAAAATAAACAAATGTAAAAGGTAACAGATCATAGTAAACTTTGGTTTATTTCCATAATGATTGTAATCGCCGGATGTCCGGCCCCTGGGCGGCTGGCTTTCAGAAACTGTGGCTCCCTGAGCAGTTTAGTTGAATAGCCCTGACATAAGTGGGTGTTTGTACAAACTGTACAAGACTAGGTTTAATCGAAACACTGGCTCTTCGATGTTGAACAACAACAAAAGGGCATTAAATACATGTGCTTTACAGAAGAGGATTAGGTCTATGCTAGTAAAATGGTAATTATATTTTTAGAATGCTGACTTTTACCTCAGACTTCTGAGTACAAAAAAGTCAGAATTCTGACTTTAATCTAAGAATATCAGAATTCTGAAATCAAAGTCAGAATTCTGAGAGAATTGTATTTATTTATTTAATTTACCATTGCCCTAATCCTCTTCCATAGTTCTTTTATTATATATCACCTCTGAACAAAAGTTCATCCTTGAGTAAGTCTATCAGACCTATTGTCTGGTCTTTTTATGGAATAACAGGAAAAGACAGCCTGCCCTTAAAGCAACTTTATATAAAATGAACATGTTATGTCTTCAAGGTGAACACTTTAGATGAAGAAAATATTCATGAGCTCATCCCTTCAGAAAAAAAAAAATCACTCATCACATTTACATTTATAAGAACCAATCAAATTAGAGATATGCTTATCGCAGAGTTTGGGATCAGGTCAAAGGATAAGAAAATATTTATCAAAACAACACTTAACTGTAGACATGTCAATGATTAATAGACAACAATTTGTAAATGAATATGTAAATTTGCAAGCCAGTTCATTTCATTTTCTCTTCACACATCAAATTGAAGGTACCCATCCCCGTTTATTCAGATAAAAGTGACCAATACAATCCCGCCTTCAGATAAAAGTGACCAATACAATCCCAACATCTGATAAAAGTGACCAATACAATCCCGCCTTCACATAAAAATGACCAATACAATCCCGCCTTCAGATAAAAGTGACCAATACAATCCCAACATCTGATAAAAGTGACCAATACAATCCCACCTTCACATAAAAGTGACCAATTCAATCCCGCCTTCACATAAAAATGACCAATACAATCCCAACTTCTGATAAAAGTGACCAATACAATCCCGACTTCTGATAAAGAGTCAGAGTCAGAGAGAATTTATTGTCATTTGCACCGCATGTGGTACATGTGTTGAAAACGAGATTATGTACACAGGGTCCCAGTTACATCCAACAACAAATGCAAGAGAAAAACAATAATAACATCTAGGATTAACTAAGAGAGACATCAGCTAGTAATACACTAAGCCCTAATGTAGTAGAAAAACATCATTATAAACAGCAGCACGAACATGAGTCATTATGAGCAGATGGTCACAGATGAACGCAGCAACAAGAAACAGATCAGTATCAACATGATGTGACATTTTGCAGTGTTTATTCTTATTATTTATTTATTCATGAGTCTGACAGCCTCAGGGTAGAAGCTGTTCCTCAGTCTAGTGGTTCTACATTTGATGCTCCTCAACCTCCGTCCCGAGGGGAGTGGTGCAAAGAGTGAGTGTGCTGGGTGAGTGAGGTCTTTCATGATGCAGGTGGCTCTTTTTCTGCATCTGGAGGTGTAAATGTCTGTGATGGTGGGGAGACTGACTCCCACAGACTTCTGTGCAGCCTTCACCACTCTCTGTAGAGCTTTCCTCTCTGCAACTGTGCAGCCTCCATGCCACACGTTGATGCTGGAGCACAGGACGCTCTCCACTGCACACCTGTAGAACGAGGTGAGGACTGAGCTTCTCAGACCAGCTCGTCTCAGCCGTCTGAGGAAGTAGAGTCTTTGATGTCCTTTCTTGATCAGGCTGGTGGTGTTATTGCTCCAGCTGAGGTTATCATTCAAGTGTACACCCAGGTACTTGTAGCTGGAGACCACCTCCACCGCAGATCCACCTATATACAGTGGGGTGTGGGTGTGTTTGTTCCTTCTGAAGTCCACAATCATCTCCTTCGTCTTCTTCACATTCATGTGAAGGTTGTTCTCTTTGCACCAGCTCTCCAGATGTTCCACCTCCTGTCTGTAGCTGGATTCATCATTATCTGTGATGCATCCCACCACAGCTGTATCATCTGCAAACTTAACAATATGACAGCCTGGATGTGTGGCTGTACAATCATATGTGAGCAGAGTGAACAGAAGAGGGCTCAGCACACATCCTTGAGGAGAGCCAGTGCTGAGGGTGATGGTGGAGGAGGAGAAGTTGTGGATCTTCACGGACTGTGGTCTGTTTGTTAAGAAGTCTAGTACCCAGTTACAGATGGAGGGGCTTAGTCCAAGTGTGGATAGTTTGTCTATCAGAGTTTGGGGGATCATGGTGTTGAAAGCAGATGTGAAGTCCACAAAGAGCAGACGCACGTATGAGTCCTTCTGATCCAGGTGGGTGAGAGCAGTGTGGACCACAGAGGAGATGGCGTCCTCTGTTGATCGGTTCTCGCGGTATGCATATTGATGAGGGTCCTCGCTGATGTTGATGGTTGTCTTGATGTGGGACATGACCAGTTACCAATACAATCCCGCCTTCACATAAAAGTGACCAATTCAATCCCGCCTTCAGATAAAAGTGACCAATACAATCCCGACTTCTGAAAAAAGTGACCAATGCAATCCCGCCTTGACCATGGATAGGTTACAGGTTACAGGTGACAGGTGACAGGACTTGCAGTCTTCCCTAGCAACTTCATCTGCCATAGCAACTGAATCTGTAATGTGATGTACTACTAAATGGCCTCATATACATACCAATGGATGCGGAAATGCTAATTCAAACTGTCATTTGACAGTCCCATGGGAACTATAGGTAATGTTGATCAAATGACAGAGGTTTGGGAGTTCCAGGCTGCAGAGTATGACACAGATCAGAGTACTGTTTAGTTGTTGGATATACACAAACCTAATACTGTACTTTCAGTGTTTGTGGCATGCACAATGAATAAACATTGAGTTTACCAAAAAACATTTAGGAATTGCCTTCAGTCAAACAAGTGGTAGTATTTATGACCCAAATAGATCTTTTTGTTTGTTGATTTTTATGTTTTACATCTGTCCTATATCAGTTCATAATTTTTTGCAGGGATTGGCCATCGGCCATGGCAAAGATTTTGGAAGCCTGTGTAAGCTTGATTGTGAACCCAGTATTATGTAAAGACTTTTATGCACCACAAAGTCAGATTGTATTGTACTTTGACCTAATAAAACTGGGGTTTATTTATCTTGTAATTTTCATTCACAGTTTCCAGTTTCAATCTGCAGAAGGCTGGTGCCTCTCTAGCAAACAAAAGGCGTGGTACTCACATAACCATCACTTGGCCAACAAAGATACAAACAATACAGATAACCATGAGTACTTAAACTCGCATGCTCAATCATTTCAGAATACCTAAACAACCTCTGTTGCATGTTCTTTGACTGTAAAAAACAACAACATGTGCATGCATAGGACAACATGCAAATTTTGCACAGAGAGGCAGCAATTGAATTTTGATCTTAGTGTGAGGTGACAGTTCGAATTACTACACTGCGTTTCTTTCCCCACAATATTTTTTTCGTTTTTTTGGTAAATCATGGCTGTAAAACTAAGACTAGCTAGATCTATGTCACAGAAACACTAAGACATGCACAAAACTGATGGTGACAAAAGTTCAAATTATAATTTTAGGCCATTATTGGGCAATGGCATACATATCTATGAAGTATTGGACCCATCTGACACAGAAAGACCCTGAGGTTCATGCCACACCTAAAGCGCATCAAGAAGTTGATCAAAGCACGTATGTAATGGCATCAGGATATCAAATATAAAAAGAACTGGAGCTAGAGTTCATTATATACCTTATGGACAAGCTCACAGAACAGCCCATGACTAAGATATGTCTAAATAAGTCCAACAATATGGACAAAGTTTGTACAATGATGTGATTCCAAATAGGGTGGACCAAATGCAAAATGGATCAATACGGCAGAAGAAAAAAAAAGCATAAATATAAGAATATAAACATGTCAGAATGTCTGTGCTAATCATGGCCCACATCATAGCTGCCATTGACATCAGCAAGAACCCTCACCAGTATGCATATGGCAAAATCGTTCAAAAGATCATCCCACCTTGACTTTTGCACCTGCCCATCCAGAGGACACCATCTCCTCTGTGGTCCACACTGCTCTCACCCACATGGAGCAGAAGGACTCCTATGTTTGTATGCTCTTTATGGACTTCACATCCACCTTCACCATGATTCCCCAGACCATGGTGGACAAAATAATCACACCATGACTAAGCCCCTCCCTATGCAACTGGGTCTTGGATTGCTTAACCAAATGATGGCAGTCCCTGAATATCCACAACTTCTGCTCCTCCAACATAACCCTCAGCACTGGCTCCCTCGGGACTGTGTGTTGAGTCCCTTCCTGTTCGTTCTGCTCACATATTGCCCACAACATGGATTGGCTTGTTTTTATCATGCAACACTGTTTATTGTGCTGTCCTTGATCAAATAAACTTGAATGAATGAATGTGACTTCGCACCTGCCCATCCAGGGTGTCATATTATAAAGTTTACAGACAATACAGTCGTGGTTTGATGCATCACAAACAATGATGAGTCCAGCTACAGGCAGGAGGTGGAACACCTGGAGAGTTGGTGCAGGAAGAACAACCTTCACATCAATGTGAAGAAGACAAGTCATTCTCACTCCCTACTCGTCATATATTGATGCTAAGGGTCAGGGTCCCTCCGCGTCACATACTTGACGCGTCGAGTCACGCCTTCTCGTCATTGGTGTGCAGGGTGCTCTCATTGAATTTTATGCTGTGATCTTCTCTTCCAGTTTGGATAGTGAAGCATTTTCATATCTACTTATTTTTTAGCAACTGGATGGACACACACACACACACACACCACCACCACCCACTGACCATATGGGAATCTGCGGTGGAAGTAGTCTCCAATGACAGTTACTTGGGTGTACACCTGAATTACAACCTCATCTGGGGCAACAACACCACCAGCCTGATCAAGAAAGCTCATCAGAGACTCTACTTCATCAGGCGGCTGAGGTGAGCTGCTCTGTGAAGCGTAGTCCTCACCTCCTTCTACAGGTGTGCAGTGGAGAGCATCCTGTGCTCCAGCATCAACGTGTGGCATGGAGGCTGCACAGCTGCAGAAAGAAAAGCTCTGCAGAGAGTGGTGAAGGCTGCACAGAAGTCTGTTGGAGTCAGTCTCACCACCTTCACAGACATTTACACCTCCAGATGCAGGAAGAGAGCTATCTGCATCATGAAGGACCCCACTCACCCAGCACACTCACTTTTTGCCCTGCTCCCCTCAGGTCTAAGTTTGAAGAGCATTACGTGTAGAACCACTAGACTGAGGAACAGCTTCTACCCTGAAGCTGTTAGACTAGGAAAATCACTGTAATGCCACTTTGATTGGTGATATGTGCTGCTGATTATCATTCATGATGCTGATCTAATTCTGCTGATTATTTCATGGTACTGTATTCATTCGTAGAAATCTGCTCACCACAGACTCAGGTTCATGCTCCTGTTGTTACGCCGTATTGTTTTGCAATTTTATTGGTTAGCATTTATCTTAGATCTTTTAGCATACCGTTTGGCATTCATTTGGCATATATCTTAGTGTATATCTTAGATCCTTATTTACTGTTTCTTTTTACACGTTATATTTTTGATGTGCACATAACTCCATTCCACCTTGTGTACCAAATGTGGTGACATGATAATAAACCTACTTGAACTGGAACTTGAACTAAATTCAAAGAGTATACAAATACATATTTTTTACAATTATTACATTATTACAAAGCCTATTTTTAATTTGCAGAAAATAGTTGTTAGAAGTATCACTAGATAGCATTACTATCATCCATCAAATATTTTATTTTATCAAATGAAATTGTTGAAGTTCCATTATTTGGTGGATTATAATATTTTGTTAGTTATGTACAGAGCTCAGAACAATACACTGCACTCAAATATTCAAATGTATTTTGTTAAAATATTAAGTTGTTATGATCTTAAGGGGACAGATGTGTTTGTGAAACCTCAGTTTAGAACTAGTTTAATTATTAGGGAGTTGGGTTATGGAATGACTTGGAAACAGATGTTAAAGAAGCTAAATAAATGGTTGTATAAAAAAATGGTTACGGTTAAATTGTTAAAAACATAATATAAATAGAATTTAATGAGTAATTGTATGAGATAAAGGAAGTTAAATGAGTTGTTCATTTTGTTTTGGTATTTAAAGAAATTGGTTGTTTGAATTGTTTATTAGAGAATCTTCTTCTTCTTTCGGCTTTTCCCTTTTCAGGGCTCGCCACAGTGAGTCATCCTCCTCCACCTCACTCTGTCCTCTGCATCCTCTGTCCTCACTCCAACTACCTCCATGTCCTCTCTAACTGCATCCATATATCTCCTCTTTGGTCTCCCTCTTTGTCTTTTTCCTGGCAGCTGCATTTCTAACATCCTTCTACCAATATACCCACTGTCCCTCCTCTGGACATGTCCAAACCATCTCAGTCTGGCCTCCCTAACTTTATCTCCCAGTTGTTCAACATGTGCTGTACCTCTGATGATCTCATTCCTGATCTTATCCATCCTTGTCACTCCTAAGGAGAACCTCAGCATCTTCATTTCTGCTACTTCCAGTTCTTTCTCCTGTCTTTTTGTCAATGTCTCTGTCTCCAGACCATACAACATAGCTGGTCTCACCACTGTCTTGTAAACTTTTCCTTTGACCTTTGCTGACACCTTTTTGTCACAAATCACTCCTAAAACTTTTCTCCATCCACTCCATCCTGCCTGGAGTCTCTTTTTCACTTCTTTACCACATTTCCCATTTTCCTGCACAGTGGACCCCAAGTACTTGAAGTCCTGCACCTTTGTGACCTCTGCTCCTTGTAGTCTCACTGTTCCACTGGCCTCCCTCTCATTCACACACATGTACTCTGTCTTACTACGGCTGACTTTCATTCCTCTTCTTTCAAGTGAATACCTCCACCTCTCCAAGTTATCTTCCACCTGTTCCCTGTTCTCACCACAGATCACAATGTCATCTGCAAACATCATAGTCCATGGGGATTCCTGCCTGACCTCATCTGTTAGTCAGTCCATCACCAGAGCAAACAAGAAAGGGCTCAGAGCTGATCCTTGATGCAATCAAGATAATTAGAGAATATTAGAGAATAAGGGGCAGATATAATAAGATTATTTTCTTAATCAGCTGCCTTTCATTTTATTTTTATTTTTTCTTATTGTACAAAGTATATATGTAAATTGTTTTGTATTTTATAAAATGAATGAATAAATAAACAAAACAAAACAAATATAGTCTTAATATTTACATAATGATGTTTTGAACCACTTTGGCCATGGCTGCCTCAGAGGAGTCAACGGGGGAGAGGACGGACTCCAGAAACCATCCTATCACCATCACACTGGTTGGTCCACTATATGAGTGTGCTGCTTGTGAGACTGAGTTTGTTGTGGCTCCTCAGACTGATGAAGTCATTTGGATGAAGGATAAATTATCTCAACAAAAAGAAACAGTCCAGGGGACCTGACTGAACTTTTTAGAATCTGAGATGAAGTTGTGGAGGTGCAGGATGCCTTATGGTTCAGTTACTTGATTAGATATGCTCCAAGTTTTAAATTTAGTATTTTTGTAATAAAGCTGAGATGATCTTCAATATTTTTTTAGATAGCTAAATGGAGCTAAATCTACAGAGAGAACAACTGTTGTAGTGATACACATTCATCTCTCTGAAACACTTTTTACTGATCCTCTCAGTAAAACAGACATTAACACAATTTCATTACATTAATTTGAATCAAGATACAAATTTAAATCAATAAGAGACTTCTTTTAATTTGTGTTAATTCAAATATATCAAATGAATAACCTTGTGTTAAGTGAGCATTATTGAATTCAATGTTTGATAGTCAAAGCTTCTGTTTAATTCAAACCGTTTAATTCAAGCTGAACATCCTCTTAATATAAATGTGTAATGGTGCACTTTTTCTCTGGAACCTGCAGTAAAGAACAGTGATACTGTTTATCTCATTTGGTTTGAATTCAGGACACTAATCACTCAACAAGAGACTCTTTATTTTTGTCCTAATTAATAATCAGAAGAATAACATCTGGTTTAGTTATTATCATCAGTAGGTTTCAAATGTAATACTGTAATGATGTTGTTTTAATCAAACTGACAGGTCAACAGTGTTCGTTAAAGTGTTAAGACAGTTTTTAATCAGCTTTATCATAAAATGCTGGCACTTAAAACTAACACTTTTATCCTTCCTTCCTGACATAATCTAACCTCTTGACCTCTTTCTCTTATGTCATTTTCACTCCCCCTCCGGTGCCAATGGCCAATCGGGAAGGACTCAGCAACTGGGTCAAGCTCCTAGTAAAAGCTCTGACTTCCTGCTTCTTTGTCAGTCTGCTTGGGAAATTGAACTATGATGTTTTCTCCTAAAAGCTGGATGAAGGTCGGTCAAAACGCCAATGACACGTCATCAGCTAATGACTCATAGCATTGCTGGCTATGAATCCGACCTTGAGCTTTTAAGCTCCACTTTTAATGAAATTCCTTCAAGGAACCTTTTATATTGAAAAGCCAAACCGGAACTAGTAGCCACTACTTCAGTTAGGTTGATTGCGGACCTCAAGCGAGCCATTGATAATGAACAAGATGGAAGCCTGTTAAACAATAGTCGGATGGACCATCCGTGCGTTATTTAAGGCTGACCCGCTTTACCGCAGTTTGGAGACCCAGAATCTTCACTAAAGGTAAAAGTCGTTGTTCCACGTGGACGGGAGTCTAGCGGATGCTGCCGAAGAGTTGCCATGTTTCTGGATATAAACATTCAAGATAATTCACTCCCTCTTTCCATCTTCCATCCTCTTCCTCACTTTAACTTCTTCCTTATCTTTTGCCAGTAACTAAACTTTAAGAAATATTTGCCTACAGATATAAAGTAATATGTCATCTCATTACTTGTTCTGTTGTTCCAAAATTGAATCTGTCGACGTTAAGTTTATATGAAAATTGATCAGAACCAATCTGTTATACCCATGTTTGATGTAATTTTATGATTCTGTTAATAAATGGTTCAATTCTGCTGAATCAACATAAATTAACGTTTCATGCCTGTTACATCTCATCTGACCACACAATTTATTTGCCAATTCCTTGAAAAAGAGAGAAGTTGTGATTATTTGATGATGAGGTTGTGTCAGGTAACCTACTCAATTTTTACATCTGATGTATTGGACGGCTCAGTAATTCTGAACCCCCTCACATTATTACTGTACACTGTACAAAAGTTTAACATGACTCATTTCCGTCTTTTTCATTTTGTTTTTATTGAATGACAATTAAGAAAGAAACCATGTAATCAGTTCACATGAAATAAATAAAGATTAATCTTATCTAGACAATAGAATTTACTTCTTAATTATTATTTTTTTTATTATTTGACATTGTTGTAACTATAATCTGTCAATTTTTAGGTGTATGGCTTTTTTGTTTGTTTACATTTTTAATAACATATTTGTTTTTGGGTACCTAACTGTACAGCTAAAAATGTCATTCCATACCCCGCCACCCAAAAATAAATAAATAAATGAAACAATCCATGCTTGCCAAGACTGCAGCCAAGCAGTGTGCAAAGGCAATAAACCCACAAATTTAACTTCATTTAAAAATCAATCAGGTCATAACCTCAGCTGCTTCCTCATGACACCTCTGCTTCTTCTGGACCACCACTAACTGCTTACCAGCCCTGCAAGGGCTGATCTGAGCCACTGAGCTGTGCGAGTGTTGAAATGAAATAAGGAAGTGAGAAAAGCATGATATAGGTAAACACATAGAGTACAGGGTTCTTTAGGTAGTATCTTTAAGTAAGCAAAAGAGATGATTTTAAGCCATGAGAGACACATTTTAGGATTTTCTGTTGATGAAAATTTGAGAAAATAAACAGGATGGTTGTGGTGTGACCAAAAGTGCTCAGACTCTTAACTAAACACTTTCACAATAAAGCATGAATCTAACACAGCAAAGTCATGTCCTCTGGATGGAATGACCTGACTTTACTTTGTCAGATTTTTCTACCTGGATTATTGAGCAGGCATCAGGATAATAAAGCATAAATTAGATAAACATTCACAATTTAAGATCCACTGAACAAGGAGAATACAGGTTTTCTTTGGGTCCTGATCATGTTGGTTGATATTTATAATTATTGTTCACAATTTGAGATTACTTCCTTGACAGATTTGTTCATAGGTGGCAGGTCAGTCAAAGAGTCATTCCAAAAACTCAGATAGAAAAAAGCTAGGAGCTCATTGTCCCTTGCCCAGATAGGGGTTACCAGGGCCCCACATGCAGCCAGGCATGGAGGAGGGGCCCTTAGGTGAATGCCTAGTGACCGGGTCTCTACCCACGGGGCCCGGTTGGCTTGGCCTGAATGAACAACAAAGGTTTGCCTTCCTGTGGGTTCACCACCTGCAGGAGCTTACAAAAGATGGCTCTTGGGACATTGAACGTAACCTCTCTGGTGGTGAAGGAGCATGAACTTGTGCATGAGTTTGAGCGGTACCAACTAAATATAGTTGGGCTCACCTCAACGCAAAGCATGGACTCTGGAACCAATCTCCTTGAGAGGGGCTGGACTTTACTCCAGTCTAAAGTTGCTGGTGTGGCTATTCTTAGCCCCCCAACCTGGTGCCTGTTTGCTGGAGTTTTCCCCAGTAGATGAGAGGATAGTTTCCCTGCACCTTCGGGTGAGAGGACAGGTTCTGATGGTTGTTTGTGCCTATGTGCCAAAAGGCAGTTCATTGTATCCAACCTTCTTGGAGTCCTTAGTGGGGGGTGCAGGAAGTTGTACCAGCTGGGGACTCCTTTATTCTGCTGGGGGACTTCAATGCCATGTGCGTAATGACAGTGTGACGTGGAGGGGCGTAATTGGGAGGAACAGCCTCTCTGCTCTTAATCCGTGTGGTGCTCTGTTGTTGGACTTCTGTGCTAGTCATAGTTTGTCCATCACAAACATCATTTTCCAACATAAAGGTGTCCAAAAGTGCTCTTGGCACCAGGACGCCCTAGGTCATAGATCGATGATTGACTGTCTAGTTGTCATCTGATTTGTGGAGCCAGTGGAGAGACGCTAAAACTGGAGAGATATGATCTCTCCTACTAACTCCAGTTAAGACACTGGCAGCAGCATTTTGAATAACCTGAATAAATTTTAAAGAAGTATTTGGACACCCGAATAACAAACCATTGCAATACTCCAGTCTAGACGTGACAATGAACCAGTTTTTCTGCATCATTTTTAGATAAGATGTTTCTAATTTTAGCGATATTACGCAGGTGAAAGAAGGCAGTTCTAGGAACATTTTTAATGTGGGGGGATAGAAGACATGTCCTGATCAAAAATAACACCAAGATTTTTAACATTAGAACTAGAGGCCAGATTAATGCCATCTAAGGAGGACGAAAGACTGAAAAAATAATTTCTAAAATGCTCAGGTCCAAAAAACAAAACCTCAGTATTGTCTGTGTTCAAAAGGAGAAAATTAAGGGTCATTCAGGCTTTTATGTCTTTAAGACATGCTTGTAGTCTAAGTAACTGATTGGATTCATTTTGTTTAATGGACAAATATAATTGTGCATCATCAGCATACCAATGAAAATTTATACATGCTGTTTAATAACTTTACCTAATGGAAGCATATGTACAGTAAACGAGTATTGGCCCAAGCACTGAGCCCTGAGGGACTCCATGATTAACTTTGGTGTATGAAGACAATGTATTATTTACATTTAAAAACTGGAATATATCAGATAGATATGATTTAAACCATTTTAGAGCTGTTTCTGTAATCCCAATATCATATTGAAGCCTCTGTAGTAAAATATTGTGATCAACTGTATCAAATGCAGCACTGAGGTCCAACAGGACCAGTGTAGACAAAAGTTCATTGTCTGAGGCCATGAGAATATCATTAGTGAATTTTACTTGTGCAGTTTCTGTGCTATGGTGAGCTCTAAACCCTGACTGAAACATCAGATTATTACTTTGTAGATGTTCGCGCAACTGACCTGCGACTACTGTATTTTCTCTAGAATTGTTTTAGATGAAAGTTAGGTTAGATATAAGCAGGGGCGGCCGACCAATAAGGGGCGCTAGGGCGCCACCCCACTGGAACTTCTGGAGCTATTCCCAATTTTACATTAAAGACTTTTAAAAAATTATAATAAAAATGAAATAATAAAATACAAATACATTTGTATTTCGAAATATATGTATATATGTTTTTAGTTGTGTAGGATACATATTTTAATGATGAGTTATATTGTTTGTTTCACAAAACGTTTTCTGATTGGTGACATATTTCCGGTCCTGGAGGCACATGAATCTTATCCATAGACTATCATTAAAAAAGGCGCGTGCGCAGTTTCACAACGTTACAAGAGAATGGGAAGATGCTGGGCGCAGATTTCTGCGCCCCGGGCATGCCCAACGTGAGCTGTACCTACCGATCACGTGCTTCCGGTCTTTTTTTTTGTCTGGGAACAGAGCCGTGCAGTGACTCAAGGAGGCTGGCTGCAGGTAGGTTTTCATTGAAAGCCCTTTATTTAAATAGCAAATGCCTATTTGCTATTTCTGACTGATATGCCTCTCAACTTTTAGAAGTCTCTGTTTGTGAAAAAGCCATCCGTTATCAGACTATGTATGAAATATTATTTTGCTGTCGGCAAAGAATTTTAGACAATACAGGAAACTGTCATCACACACAATAAGACTAAAGGACAACTATTATCCACAGGCTGTCAGATTTCTGGACTCCCAATAAATAACACTGAACAACTGGCAATGACTTTCCACCAAGCCACATCTGTGACAACTAATATGGCTAATTTTAGCTTGTGACAGCTAATGTTTTTATTGCTACTGCACTGTGGCTGTAAAATGTATGATACAGTACTTTTATCTATTTATCTACCTTACCATCATAATTAAATCTCAACATCATAACCTGTAACACAACCTGTGTAGTATATGTTAACTATGTAATATATATATA
>JBBPBX010026353.1:20382-38166 GCA_038048925.1 Garcialebias charrua | reverse complement strand
TTGTGAGTCTCTTCAGGTTGAATTTCAGTTCACACAAGGCTGAAACAAACAAACAAACAAACAAACAAAGAAAAAAATTAAAAATACACTTTTGCACATGAACAAAGCACAATTCTCCTGTAGACGGCAACTTAATGCAAAACTTGACAGGCGTTCATGTGAATTTTATTTGAAATCTACAGTTTCCCATTAAATTGTTATTCCAGCAGAAATATGATATTTATGCAGGAAGTGGCCAAGTCTGCAGTGGAAGTGCTACAGCTAGCTGCTGCTGTTACTATTTAAATGAGCAAACAACCATTGAGTTCAATAACTCAAATTAGTAAATTACCGTATTTATTGTCCAAAAAGTAGCAGTTCTTTTTCATAATTTACATGCCCTACCACTTATATGCTGAAGCGACGTATTTATGGATTTTTCCCCATATTTATAAACAAAACATAGGCTGAGATATGATAATTTTCATTCATTCTGTCTGAAAATATTGAACACTACCATTTTTGGCCACTAGATGGCACTCTAGTAATATGGCATACCATTGCATCATGCAATTGGTAAAAGTGGTTATTAATGACACAATCAGCTAGCCATAGTTGCCACCATTGTCTGCCTGGAGCAACCAACAAATCATCTTAATTTTGCTGCATCGCCCCGGTGAAAGGCAGCTGATTTGACCGTCAAAGTGCATTTATTAAAGAAAAGTTAAACTGAGACACACCTTTACCATAAAGTCGAGCAAACAAATAATTGTTTTTAGTGTTAATCTTGTTAAATTCTTGTTAAAGTCCTTCCGTGCACGCTCCTGCGGCTGCCATTTGGCAGTCAATCGAATTTTTGGCTCAACACCAGCCCACGTTTCCAGGTTGTCACCGCAGACGCGTAACAAACGTGACACGTCGGCGGTGACACATAATAGATGCAACTTATCTAGCGAAGCTACATGTTGATGGATTTTTCCACTTCATTACTGTAGACATATTTGGACTGATGAGACTTATAGAGCAGTGTGACGTGTACAGTGGAAAATACGGTACCTTAAGTTTCTTAAGTTTCCAATTAGAACTTCGTAGTTGGTCATCTTCAAACTCCCATTTCTTCAAATTGAAGTTATTTAAAGAACTGTCTACAAAAAATAAATAAACTGTCGGTTGGAGAAGTGGTGGTGCTGAGGCTAGAGAATCGGGAGGTCGCTGGTTCTAATCCCTTGACATTACATAAAAGATTTGGATTTAAAGGTGGAGCAGCTGCCTGCACTTTTATTTGCCCCACTCTGCACCTTGAGCAAGGCCCTTAACCCCCTTATCCTCCCCCCTGGGTGCTCTGGATTGTAGCCCCCTACTCCTCACATGTCAGCTGTGGTAGCTAGATGGTCGGTGGTTGAATCAAGAATGCATTCGGCAAAATACAGTTGTCAAGTCTTTGTGCAAGTTCACTCTCTGTGGCGGCCCCTGAAGAAAGTCGAGCAGTCGAAAGAAAAAAAATCTACACGATGTTTGATAATAACACAAGTTTTTTAGCGAAGCCAACTTCAAAAGATGCTTTAACTTGATAATTATTATATTATATTTATATATATATTATATTATTACCCAATATGTAGGGGTACAGGTGAAGATCAGATTTACTGATTTTTACAGTACACCAGATGTAAAATGAGCAGGTTTTATCCTGACACAAAATATCGTCAATTATTCACGGGTTCTCTCTTTTTCGGATTAATTAATAAATCTTGTGACCAGATGAATGGATATGATTAACAATGAGACGTAATTATATTTGACCCACCAGAGATGGAATCATTTAATTAACAGAATCATAATTTTCATCATTACAGGCACAGTTGATTGATTGATCAGACTTACAATTTCCTATAAATTGACATCAAACAGATGAATTTATGCATCCGTAATTCATACTAGTCGATGTATGTTTATCCTATAAATATCTGGGTATCCTGATCGATTCACATCTCTCTTTTAAACTCCACGTGGAAAACCTAGTGAAGAAACTGAAAGTTAAACTGGGTTTCTTTTTCAGAAACAGATCATGTCTATCACTGAATGTTAGGAAACGCCTTGTATCTGTGACTTTCCTTCCCTCCATTGATTACGGTGACATTCTCTACATGAATGCTCCTACAAGCACCCTGCGGATGTTGGATGTTGTCTATCATGGTGCACTAAGATTCATAACTGGTTGTGATTATCGTACCCACCACTGCACCCTGTATTCACTGGTTAACTGGACATCATTAACCTCACGCAGACTCTTCCACTGGTACATTTTCATCTTTAAATCACTTCTTGGTCTGCTGCCCTCATACATCTCCTCCTACATGTCTTTGCGTGAGTGCAGCTACAGTGTGCGCTCTCAGGACATGATTACCTGCAGTGTTCCGTCAGTGAGGACTGAACTTGGAAAAAGGGCCTTCTCCTACTCCGCTCCTGCTTCATGGAATATCTTACAAAAAGATCTGAAGCTCTCGACCTTGACTTCTCTAAATGGTTTTCAGAATCTGTTGGAATCCTGGCAAAAACCAATGCAGATTTGTTCCTGTCTTTGATTTTATACGTCTACCTTATAATGTTTTGCTAGTTTTTTGATACTTTGTTAAAAGGAGGAATGTGTATGATATGTATATATATATATATATATATATATGTATATATATATGTATATGTATATATATATGTATGTATATATGTATATATATATGTATATATATGTATATATATGTATATATATATATATGTATATATATATATATATATATTTTTTTTCTCTCTCTTTTGTTTTCTATTGTTTATTGTTTGATTGTTTATTGTTTAAGGAAATTCTACCATTACTGTTCATTGTTCTTTAGTTTTAGCAGGTCGCTTTCGTAAATGAGCCCATGAGGTTCAAAAGATTTACCTGACTAAATAAAGGTTGAATGAATGAATGAATATGTTTAAGGAACAACAGATTAATTTATGAGATCTTAAATTAACTTAATTTGAATATTTAGTTAATGTACCTGTGCCATCTGATTTCAAGCTGATTTTATATCTAATAGGAAAACATCACTTTAAAACTCTGTTTTTAACTTGGCTCCATACCTTTGTTAACTGACATCATCCTCCAGATTCAGAGACCGACCGTGTTTGATAGTCTGGCTTGAAGACGGTCCAGATTTGAAGGGATCAGATGACGGCAGGATTGACTTCTTATCAAACATCTCTTTCTCTGAGCCCAAACTTCAGAAACGTTCACATTGCATCAAGTGATGACGGATGGGATTGTGTTTGAGCCGTGTAGGTTCAAACTAAGTTTCTGTTAGTTTTATCAAACTTTTATTTCATTTTTTTTCCCCCAGCTTCATACTTTGCTGGTATTTTATGGTTTTAACAGCGCTCCGTCTCGACTTGGCAATCGGATTGAGTGCAATCGGACAGGGCGGATCTTTACTCTTCCCACATGCTGGGATAAGGCGAACGCTTAAAAGAACTGGAAGCAGATTGAACGGTTTTGATTTCTGTCAGTGTGAGATGAACGTCTTCATCTCTCCATCCCTCTGGCATCATGGGCCAACACAATAATCCTTCTTCCTGGCTGGACAGGCGGAAGACCAACCTGCTCGCTCTTCAAGACTGAGCCTCACGAGTCCACGGTGGGGAAGAAGCTTTCATATTCCTTCTGCCTCGCCCCACCTCCCGGCCAGACACTTATATGGGGAAGAGTGATCAGCACTCATAAAACCACTTGTAAGCAGGAGGATAAATGTCAGTCAGAGTAAGAGCGCTGGCTGCCGTCGGGCCCTTCTCAAAGAATAAACAAGCTCATGAGCTCCCCTGAAGGCCGCTTAATCAAATTCAGACCTGCCTTTTTTTTTAACAAGCTTTTGAGGAGATTTTTGCAATGTGTGGAAATGTTTTATACGCCTCTCGGTATGGACTTAAAGAGATTTGTGGTTCACATTACACTCTCCGAACTGAACACTAACAGCTTCTGTTTTTACGGTTAGATGCATTATACCGCCATGGAAATTATTTTCTTGTTATCTATTTCTTCACCAAGCAGTCCTATTTTATGGTTCACGTCGTGCGGCCCGTTTTAATGGTCCTATTACACGGAGGGGAATACGTCACTTTGGAACAGACTGACATTTTTCTAAATGATACTTTCTGGGGTGTTTTCTTTTAATACATTCAGCTTATAATGTAAAAGGGCAGTCTACGTAGTGATCGGATGGGTGCTGGCTTATTTTCCTCTACAATGTTAAACGTAGCCGTAGGTTTCTTTCGTGTCTTAAAAAGTACAAAACAGTTTTGTGAACTACAGTATATGCCGTAGATAAAAAATAGATCACACAGGACATTTTAAAATCGTTATAACTAGAGAAATTACAATCCCTGCGAACATGCAGTGTGGACGCTTATTGCTGAAGAACAGCTGAAATTAGCTAATATGCTGAAATCTAGCTGAAATGGAAGACCAAGCCCAAGATAGCAGAAGAAAGCAGAAAGAACACAATTTGCTGAATTCAGTTCAAATAAGCAGAAATTAGCACAAAAATTAGGAAATTAGCTAAAAAAGCTGAAATTACCATACAAAAACTGAAAAGTAGCTGAACGTGCAGAAAGAAGCTTAAATTACCAGAAGGAAGTGGAAAAACTTGAAATGACCTCAGAAAATATGGAATTACCTGAAAAGGCTAAATTTAGCACAGAAACAGCTAAATAGTGGCTGAAATATCATAAAAAAGTGAAACTAGTAGAAAAAAATCTGACAGGAGTGCTGAAATTAGCAGAAAGAAGTTAACGGTAATTAGGCTGAAAGTAGCAGCAATTACCAAGAAAAGCTTGAATTAATCTGAAAACAGCTGAAATTAGCAAATAAAATGCGAAAATAAACCCGTAATAAAAGGTAGAACAAGCTTAAATTAGCAGAAAAAACAGAAAGAACATGTTTGCTGAAAGAAGACATTAGCACAAAAAAGTGGAAATTATTGCAAAAAGCTGAAGAAAAAAAAACTGCTGAAAAGTATTTAAAAAAGGCAGAAAGAAGCTTACATTACCAGAAGAAAGTGGAGAGAGCACGAATTAGGCTGAAAAAAGTTGGAATGCAAAAAATGTGGAATTAGCTATAAAAGCTTGAATTATCATAAAAGCAGCTAAATAGTAGCTGAAATGTTAGAAAAAGCTGAAACTTGCAGAAATAAACTGAAATGAGCATAACAAGCTGAAATTAGCATGTGTTGGAGAAAACTCTCAGGCACTATCACACATGTTACATTTTTGTGTTTGCTACGTTTGCTCAAGGGCGGTGACCTTCCTGAGCTGACTCCTAAAGTGAATCAGTTTCAGATGATCACTTGTGAGTTTCATTAAAATTCTCCAAATGATTGGAGATATTTTAACGCTAAAGAAAAATTAATTTGGACACAAGCAAAAATGTTGTATGTCCTTTAACTGAGGTTGAGTTCTGTGGGTTTTGTGTGATCTATTGTTAATTTTCAAAGGCTGCGTTCTTGGCGTTCTTCCAGCGTCTCTGGGTCGCCTGAACAGTCTGTAGCTCACGACTCATGTTCCTTGTGTTATGGCCTCCATCAGATTACAACTCCTGTTGATTTAATAAGCCGTGTATCATTTAGTAAAATGGAGCTGTGTCTTTTGAGCCATGCCGGAGACTTCACGTCCAAACGGTTTTGGAGTTTCAAAGAATGAAAAACAAAAACGTGGCTCCAAGCTGAAGTTTTTCCTCCCTGCATGGTCAGTACTTACCCTGTTTGGCAAGTTTTACAACTTGTATGCCCGAGTGTGTTGCAGGAAAATGTTTCTTTATGTCAGTGAGGTGATTCTTACAGACTTCCATGAAGCAGCTTTAGATGTATCTGCAGAAATGTGATCATGTTTTGCACTCAGGTGGTATCTTAACGACTGACTTAAGTGATCATTTACCAGTTTTCACAATCTTTAAAAATGATCAACATATCACAAAAGTCAAAGTCAAAGTCAAAGTCAACTTTATTGTCAGATCTGCAATATGTACTGTACAGGACATACACAGGACCGAAATTGCGTTTCTCTCAGTCCCTCGGTGCAACAGTAAACATCTAAACATTGAAACACTGAAACATATAATAATAGACATAAGCATAAAATAGTAAAACTAACACTGTCCTGAGTTTTTTGCATAGTGGTATAAGAGTATGAAAATTTACACCAACTCTAAAACTAAAACATTAAACATTTAATGAACATAATACTGTCCTGAGTTTTTGCATACTAGTATAAAAAAAAGAGTATAAAAAGTATAACTAAAATAAACTAAAGGTTTCTAGCATTGACATTTGCAAAGTGGCAAAGCAGCGTATGAGTTAATGTACACAGTATATGTATGAGGTAGTAGTTGATGTTGTTATAGAGGCAAAAAGTGGCATATGCAGTAAGGCACATTGGGCATCCCTAAATAAGACCGTTCAGAGCACACTGTATATGTATCAGCAGTGGTGTAGATATTAGAGTAGTGTAAATGTAAACAGTAGTAATTACATGTAAGCAGTAGTAATAAAAGTAAACAGTATTAATAAATGTAAACAGAGAATGTAAACAGTATTATGATTATAGGCAGTGATGTAATACAAACATTAGTGCAAGTATGAGAAGTAGTGCAAACTGTATGAGCACATGACCGAGAGTTTAGTGAATAACCCGTTTGATGACACAGAGTCCAGTGTTAAAATCTTTGTGTTGTGTGGTAATGTGTGAGAAAGTTTTAGTGTTAAGGCAGTTCAAATGGGAGGGGGGCAGAGCAGGCAGAGTGTTTAGCATCCTGACTGCCTGATGAACAGAGCTGTCTCTCAGTCTGCTGGTTCGAGCCTGGAGACTCCTCAGTCTCCTCCCTGATGGCAGCAGTCTGAAGCAGCTGTGTAGTGGGTGTGTGGGATCACCTGCCATGCAGTGGGCTTTCCGAGTGAGGCGTTTGCTGTGTAAGTCCTGCAGTGAGGGGAAGGAGGTGCCCACGATCTTCTCAGCTGCTCTCACAATGCGCTGGAGGCTCTTGCGGCAGGATGCAGTACATGCACCAAACCACACAGTGATGCAGCTGGTCAGGACACTTTCTATGGCACCTCTGTAGAAGGTGCTCATGATGGGGGTTGAAGCTCCAGCCCTTTTCAGCTTGCGGAGAAAGTAGAGCAGTCACAACGAAGAAAAAGATCATAAACACATCAAAAAAAGTTTTGGAAAAATTGAAAGAGGATCTGGATAAACAAGACTGGAATGATGTGTATGTTGATGATGCCAACAGAGCATATGATGAATTTATGAATATCTTGGAAACCCTGTATGAAAAGAATTGTGTGCAAACAAATTACACAAAGAGAAATACGAATGATCAACCATCCATCCATCCATCCATCCATCTTCTTCCGCTTATCCGGGGTCGGGTCGCGGGGGTAGCAGCCTAAGTAGGGAGGCCCAGACTTCCCTCTCCCCAGCCACTTGGAGCAGCTCCTCCGGGGGAATCCCAAGGCGTTCCCAGGCCAGCCGAGAAACATAGTCCCTCCAGCGCGTCCTGGGTCTTCCTCTGGGTCTCCTCCCGGTGGGACATGCCCGGAACACCTCACCAGGGAGGCGTCCAGGAGGCATCCTAACCAGATGCCCGAGCCACCTCAACTGGCTCCTCTCGATGTGGAGAAGCAGCGGCTCTACTCCGAGTCCCTCCCGGATGACTGAGCTTCTCACCCTATCTCTAAGGGAGAGTCCAGCCACCCTGCGGAGAAAACTCATTTCAGCCGCTTGTATCCGAGATCTTGTTCTTTCGGTCATAACCCAAAGCTCATGACCATAGATGAGGGTGGGAACGTAGATCGATCGGTAAATTGAGAGTGAATGATCAACCATGGATGACAAAAGGGTTAAGAAATGCATGTAAAAAAAATAATTATTTGTATTCATGTTTCTTGAAATTACGAAGTCAGAGCGCAGAAGAAAAATATAAAAAGTATAAAAATAAATTAGTAGGGATTATAAGGAAACATAAGAAAGAATATTATAGTAAATTATTAGATAAAACTAATGGTGATATGAAAGCAACATGGCGAGTAATGAATGGTGTACTGAAGAATCATAAAGCAAAAACTGGTATTTCAAAATATTTTGTAAAAGACAACGATGAAGTTCATGATGAAAATGAAATTGTAAATGGATTTAATCAATATTTCGTGAATGTTGGATCAAGCCTTGCAGCTAAGATACCAAAAGTAGATAAAAATATGATCCACTCAATTACAGGTTGTGCAAATAGTATTTTCCTAAATGGAACTAACAAAGAGGAAATAATGAATGTAGTAAAACATCTTACAGACAAGAGATCGAAAGACTGGGTGGACATGGATATGATGTTTGTAAAGGACATAATGAGCCATGTTATTGAGCCGTTCACATACATATGTAACTTATCATTTTCAACAGGAATTTTTCCAGATAATATGAAAGTAGCTAAGGTCGTTCCTCTTTTTAAAAATGGTGATAAATGTGTATTCAACAATTATAGACCTATATCCTTGTTACCACAGTTTTCAAAAATTCTTGAAAAACTATTTGTGAACAGACTAGACCAATTTATAGATAAACAAAATATTCTAAGCAACAGTCAGTATGGGTTTAGATCAAAAAACTCTACATCAATGGCTCTCATGGAACTAATGGAACAAATAACTACTGCTGTCGATCAAAAACAACATTGTATCAGTATTTTTGTTGATTTAAAAAAAGCATTCGATACTATTGATCACACCATTCTCCTTGAAAAACTGAACAAATATGGTATTAGAGGACCAGCATTACAGTGGGTATCTAGCTACTTAAAAAATAGGAAACAATTTGTACAAATAAATGATGTAAGATCTGACCTCTGTAATATCACATGTGGAGTTCCCCAAGGCTCTGTACTTGGACCAAAGCTTTTTATTTTATATGTGAATGACTTGGTAAATGTGTCAGGACTCCTTAAATGTGTACTTTTCGCTGATGATACCACTTTTTTCTGTTCAGGTGAAGATATAGAACAAATGTTAGAATTGATAAAGACAGAATTTGTCAAGATACAAACTTGGTTTAAAATAAATAAATTATCATTAAATCTAGAAAAAACTAATTACATGATATTCGGTAATAAAAAGAAAACTGTTGATGTTCCACTCAAAATTGAGGATGTTGAGATTTGTAGAGTGAATGAGGTGAAGTTTTTGGGTGTTATCATTGATGACAAACTGACATGGAAACAACACATAAATTCTGTAAGAATAAAAATAGCTAAATCGATTGCAGTACTGTACAAAGTCAGAGACCTATTGAATGATAAAGCTCTGTATTTGTTGTATAACACAATCATTGTTCCACACTTAATCTATTGTATTGATGTTTGGGGGAAAGCGTGTAAAACAATCACAAAGCCTATTTTTGTATTACAGAAAAGAGCTGTAAGAATTACCGTATTTTCCGGATTATTGGTCGCACCGGAATATAGGTCGCAGTGTCCAATTATTGCCAAAAAATTGGAAAAATCCATAAATTGGTCGCACCGGAATATAGGTCGCACCTACGTCACCGCCGACGTAACGCGTCATCCACCGCTGACGCGCCGCGTGACCGCTGAGACAACCCGACAATATGGACCGAGTGTTTAGCTATGCTGCTAATGTCTGCCAGAAGCTAACAGAAGCTAAACACGAGACGAGTCCGTCTCTGAAAACACGAATAAAAAATCGAATCTCATCTCAAATGTTTTCTCCAGGATATAGTTAAGTACATTGGACCCTTATAATTACTCTGTAAGCAGAAATAAATATACACGAGTGTTTAGCTCTGCTGCTAATGTCTGCCAGAAGCTAACAGAAGCTAAACACGAGACGAGTCCGTCTCTGAAAACACGAATAAAAAATCGAATCTCATCTCAAATGTTTTCTCCAGGACATAGTTAAGTACATTGGACCCTTATAATTACTCTGTAAGCAGAAATAAATATACACGAGTGTTTAGCTCTGCTGCTAATGTCTGCCAGAAGCTAAACACGAGACGAGTCCGTCTCTGAAAACACGAATAAAAAATCGAATCTCATCTCAAATGTTTTCTCCAGGACATAGTTAAGTACATTGGACCCTTATAATTACTCTGTAAGCAGAAATAAATATACACGAGTGTTTAGCTCTGCTGCTAATGTCTGCCAGAAGCTAAACACGAGACGAGTCCGTCTCTGAAAACACGAATAAAAAATCGAATCTCATCTCAAATGTTTTCTCCAGGACATAGTTAAGTACATTGGACCCTTATAATTACTCTGTAAGCAGAAATAAATATACACCGAGTGGTTTTGAAGCTATTAACAGAAGTAACACCGATAAAAAACTAATGCCAACACGAGACGAGTCCGCCTCTGACACTAATATAAAATCGAATTTTATGTCAAATGTTTGCTATAGACCATCGTTACGTACATTCATGTCTTGTAATTTAAACTCTGTAAGCATAAAAAATATACACCGAGTGGTTTTTAAGCTATTTCTAACATACCGGTAAACAGAACGACAGCCACGAGCTAACAAAAAGCTAAGCTAAAAGATCGTTTTTTTTTTTCTCAAACATCTAATAAAGCTACCGGTACTCACTTGTAAACGTCCACACTGTGATTCCATTCTGTAAGTTTCAGAAAAATCCGCTGAGTGGTTCTTGACTTATCTTGCAAAATAAACCAGCTAAGAAACACAGCTAACAGCTACATCCAGGCCAGCAGGCACACAGTCAGTTCGAGCACAGGAGCTTATTTTGGGATACATGCAGCTGGAAACATAGATATCATATATACACTAGATACCGCATAGCTTGCTCCGGGGCAGGATTTAGGGCGGCCATCTTGAAGGCGTCCACCGCTCCACTCAGCCTTATGTATTTGGCTGGCACAATAAAGTATCAGCGCATTTAATCAATCATAACACGCTGAATAGTAATGTTATTGTCACATGTTTAAATTTTAGGCATACAGCTATTAAAACTGCATGTATAGGAATGTATAGTTTAGCATATTTAAATATTTTTTTGGTGGAATACAATACTGTACTTTAATATATGTTTAGAAAGATACAACCAAAGATGCAATTTATTCACACACACATTATGTATACATATTCAGATACTGTAATAATACATATATATTCAGATAAGCATATATATAACTATATAAATACATACTACAGTATATATAAATATATATAATATATAAAACATATATATATATATATATATATATATATATATATATATATATATATATATATATATATATATATATATATATATATTATATATATATATATATATCTTCTTCTTCTTCTTCTTCTTTCGGCTTTTCCCTTTTCAGGGGTCGCCACAGCGAGTCATCCTCCTCCACCTCACTCTGTCCTCTGCATCCTCTGTCCTCACTCCAACTACCTCCATGTCCTCTCTAACTGCATCCATATATCTCCTCTTTGGTCTCCCTCTTTGTCTTTTTCCTGGCAGCTGCATTTCTAACATCCTTCTACCAATATACCCACTGTCCCTCCTCTGGACATGTCCAAACCATCTCAGTCTGGCCTCCCTAACTTTATCTCCCAGTTGTTCAACATGTGCTGTACCTCTGATGATCTCATTCCTGATCTTATCCATCCTTGTCACTCCTAAGGAGAACCTCAGCATCTTCATTTCTGCCACTTCCAGTTCTTTCTCCTGTCTTTTTGTCCATGTCTCTGTCTCCAGACCATACAACATAGCTGGTCTCACCACTGTCTTGTAAACTTTTCCTTTGACCTTTGCTGACACCTTTTTGTCACAAATCACTCCTGAAACTTTTCTCCATCCACTCCATCCTGCCTGGACTCTCTTCTTCACCTCTTTACCACATTCCCCATTTTCCTGGACAGTGGACCCCAAGTACTTGAAGTCCTGCACCTTTGTGACCTCTGCTCCTTGTAGCCTCACTGTTCCACTGCCTCCCTCTCATTCACACACATATGTACTCTGTCTTACTACGGCTGACTTTCATTCCTCTTTCAAGTGCACACCTCCACCTCTCCAAGTTTTCTTCCACCTGTTCCCTGTTCTCACCACGGATCACATTGTCATCTGCAAACATCATAGTCCATGGGGATTCCTGTCTGACCTCATCTGTTAGTCGGTCCATCACCAGAGCAAACAAGAAGGGGCTCAGAGCTGATCCTTGATGCAATACCACCTCCATCTTGAAGCTATCTGTCACTCCTACAGCGCATCTCACCACTGTCCTGCTGTCCTCATACATGTCCTGTACCAGTCTAACATACTTTTCTGCCACTCCAGATTTCCTCATGCAATACCACACCTCCTCCCTCGGCACTCTGTCACATGCTTTTACTAAATCCACAAAGACACAATGGAGTTCTTTCTGACCCTCTCTGTACTTCTCCATCAGCATTCTAAAAAAATATCTTATGCTCTTTTTTGAAATGAAACCATACTGTTGCTCAAAGATAGTCACCTCTTGTCTAAGTCTTGCTCCCACAACTCTCTCCCAGATCTTCATTGTGTGACTCAGCAACTTAATTCCTTGGTAGTTGCTACAACTCTGTACATTACCCTTGTTCTTAAAAATAGGCACCAGCACACTTCTTCTCCATTTCTAAGGCATTTTCTCACCATCAAATATGCCATTAAATATTTGAGTCAAAAACCTCACTGCCATCTCTCCAAGACATTTCCAAATCTCCACTAGTATGTCATCAGGTCCTACTGCCTTCCCTTTCTTCATTCTTTTCTGAGCTTTCCGGACTTCACCCTCACTAATCTTTCCCACTTCCTGGCCCGCAGTTTATATGACCTCTAATCAAAAGAATAGCTAACAGCTAAATATTGCAAAATGCAAATTAAAAGTAGCAAACTAGTACCGGTAGCTTGAAGCTGACAGGCTCTGCTCCTGTCATGTTTTTCTTACTTCACTCTCTCCTCAGTCTGCCTTCTCCAGACCTCAATCTTAATCACTCTCACCTGTTTCTCATCAGCCACCAGCCAAGCTGCACTCATTACTCACCCTACCGTCTGTCATATAAAAAGTATTCTCTTTCATTCATTCCTCGTCGGGTCATTGTTCTGTTTACACAGACATATCAGTCCTCTCCTCCTTATTACTCTGATGTCCTGTCCTGTTCCTGTTTGCCAGAGTAAGCTTTGCTACCCTGACAGCATTTTGTTTTGTTGTTAAAATAATTAATCATTATTTTAAACCCTTGCCTCGTTCGCTTGCCTGCATGTGGGTCTAAAACCAGAGGATCCTGACAGAATGACCGGACCAGACCCAGACCCAGCAGGAGGCTCGTTCCTTGTTGTATTTCCCCCAGAGGAGTATCCCAAACTCTGTCAGGTTCTAAAGGACTATTTAGAATCAAGGGTAACACGCTCTCTTTCTTGGGTGAGATGGGAGATTATTCAAAACCTAGTGGAGATGTTCCGGCACTTCCCTGTTTTGGCTGAAACATCAAGCATGGTTGAACTCTTCAACGAAGCTTCGGCAGAGAGACAAGCTTTACGTGTCCTCATCCAGTCTCTCGCAGATCCACCCTCCAGTCCTCCCAACAACCTCTTGAGCCAGAAGACATGGTCCTGCATACTGATGCAGCTCCATCTTGCTCAGTGGGTATAGATAGTGACCCACCTACCTGCCCTGCTTCTCGCCGCCGCAGAAGGAGAAGTCGACGTGGGACCCAAGCCGTCTCTCCACCCGCTCCAGTTCTTCAGGTCTCGCCGTCTGATACAGCTCCCCTGGTCTCAACGCCTGATCCGGCTCCCCTGGTCTCGACGCCTGACCCGGCTCATCTGGTCTCGTCGGCCGCTCCGGCCCATCTGGTCTCGCCGCCTGCTCGAGCTCATCTGGTCTCACCGTCCGCAGACCTCATGCCGGACTCACCACCTGCAGATCTCATGCCAGACTCGCAGCCTGCAGACCTCACGCCGGACATGCCGCCTGCAAACCTAACGCAGGACTCGATGCCTGCAGACCTCACGCCGGACTCGACGTCTGCAGACCTCACGCCGGACTTGACGTCGGCAGACCTCTCGCCACCTGCAGCAACAGACGACTCTACGCCGCTTGCAGTAGCAGACGACTCCACGTTGCCTGCTGCAACAGACGATTCCACACCGCCTGCAGCAGCAGACAACTCCACTCCGCCTGCAGTAGCAGACGACTCCATGCCACCTGTAGCAACAGACGACTCCACGTTGCCTGCAACAGCAGACGACTCCACGCCGCCTGCAGCAGCAGACGACTCCACGCCGCCTGCAGCAGCAGACGACTCCACGCCGCCTGCAACAGCAGATGACTCCACGCCGCCTGCAGCAGCAGACGACTCCACGCCGCCTGCAGCAGCAGACGACTCCACGCCGCCTGCAACAGCAGACGACTCCACGCCGCCTGCAGCAACAGACGACTTCACGCCGCCTGCAGCAGCAGACGATTCCATGCCGCCTGTAGCAGCAGACGACTCCATGCCGCCTGCAGCAGCAGACGACTCCACGCCGCCTACAGCAGCAGACGACTCCACGCCACCTGTTGCAGCAGACGACTACTCCTCGGCTGCATAGACCGATGACCCTTCGGCTGCAGAGACCGACGACCCTTCGGCAGCAGGGACGACGACCCTTTGGCTGCAGAGACCGACGACCCTTCAGCTGCAGAGACCAACGACCATTCGGCTACAGAGACTGACGACCATTCGGCTTCAGAGACCGACGACCCTTCGGCTACAGAGACCAACGACCCTTCGGCTACAGAGACCGACGACCCTTCGGCTACAGAGACCAACGACCCTTCGGCTACAGAGACCGACGATCCTTCGGCTGCAGAGACCGACGACCCTTCGGCTGCAGAGACCGACAACCCTTCGGTTGCAGACCACGATGACCCTTCTGCTGTTGCAGAGACCGACGACGACCCTTTGGCTGCTGCAGAGACCGACAACAACCTTTCGGCTGCTGCAGAGACCGACGACAACCCTTCAGCTGTTGCAGAGACCGACGACGACCCTTCGGCTGCTGCAGACACTGACAATGACGCTTCGGCTGCTACAGATACCGACTACAACTCTTCGGCAGCTGCAAAGATCAACCACGACTCTTCGGCAGCTGCAGAGACCAACTACGACTCATCGGCTGTAGACCACGACTTATCGGTTGCAGACCACTACTCATCGGCTACAGACCACGACTCGCCAACTACAGACCACGACTCGTCGACTGCAGACCACGACTCGCCGAATGCAGACCACGACTCGCTGACTGCAGACCACGACTCGCCGACTGCAGACGATTCTTTGCCGGCCGACTCTTCGCCGCCTGTAGATGTCTCATCGATGCCGACTCTTCGCACCCTGCAGACGTTTCATTGACGGCCGACTCGCCACTTGCAGACGGCTCATCGACGGCCGACTCGCCAACTGCAGACGTCTCATCGTCGGCCGACTCGCCGACTGCAGACGTATCATCGCCTGATTCAGCAACCAACGACAACTCCTTATCACCGGCGCCCGATGACTTCACTTCGCCGACACCCAATGACTCTACTTCGCCAATGTCCGACTCCATATCGCTGCCAGATGACTGCTCTTCGTCGGCGTCCGACTCGCCGGCGCTGGCTACAGACTTATCACCCGACTGTGCCTGACAACGTTCTCCAGCCGGCTGGACGGCCTCACGCCCGTCCATCTGATGTTCTCCGGCATGCTGGACGGCCTCACGGTCGCCTGCCTAACTATCTTTGGCCTGCTGGACAGCCTCACGGCCACCCGCCTGACATGCTCCGACCTGCTGGACAGCCTCACGGCTGCCCGCCTGACGTGCTCCAGCCTTCTGGATGGCCTCCCGGCCGCCCGCCTGACATCTTGGATGTAGATGTGGTTTCCCTTCTGTTCTGTTTTTTCAGGCTCCTACCTATCTGTCTTGTTTTAAGGGTTCTGTCTTTTTGTTCCCTCCATCCTGTCTCCTCCCTCCTCCTTCCCCAGTTATGTGAGGGCCCATCTTGGAGGTGTCAGGTACCACCATTGAGGGGGGGAGGGGGTTATGACAGGCTCTGCTCCTGTCTTGTTTTTCTTACTTCACTCTCTCCTTAGTCTGCCTTCTCCAGTCCTCAATCTTAATCACTCTCACCTTTTGCTCATCAGCCATTTGCCAAGCTGCACTCATTACTCACCCTCCCCTCTGTCATATAAAAAGCCTTCTCTTTCATTCATTCCTCGTCCTTTCATTGTTTTGTTTACACAGACATCTCAGTCCTCTCCTCCTTATTACTATGATGTCCTGTCCTGTTCCTATTTGCCAGAGTAAGTTTTTGCTGCCCTGAAAGCATTTAGTTTTGTTGTTTAAAATAAATAATTATTATTTTAAACCCCTTCCTCGTTTCGCTTGCCTGCACGTGGGTCTAAAACCAGAGGATCCTGACAGAAGCTAATGGAGCTACTAAAACTTTTTGTTAATTTTGGTAGTAACTAGTAGCTAGAAACTAAAAGTAACAAAATTATAGCTAAAAGTAGCACAAGGTTAGTTAAAAGCCAATGTAGAATAATGGTAGCTTTAAACTAAAAGTAGCAAAAAGCTAGAAAAGCATATTAAAAGGTTAGTTAAACGTAATGAAATTCTAACTAAAACTATCAAAATATTATCCATCATCCATACATCCATCCATACATCCATCCGTCCGTCCGTCCGTCCGTCCATCATTCAGTCTATCCATTATCTTTACCCACTTCATCTTTACCCGCTTCTTCACTTTTGGGTTTTTAGTTTGCTTTTAGCTACTTTTAACTAGGGATGCACCGATCCCAATTTTCTTGCTTCCGATCCAATCTGATACTTAAAACTGGGTATCTGCCGATACCGATCCAGTTCCGATATCCTCATTATCATTGATTTTATATGAGGCTGTAATAATCTCTTCTCAAGTACAATGTGTACACATATATGCATGGATGTCCAAAAAGTTTCAAAGTTATGATTAAATTCTGCTAACACAAAACGGGTTTTTTATACCTAGCTTTAAAGTGGATATTAAAATGATTAATTTGTGTGATTGTTTGTTTAAAGTTATTTTATATAATCGTTTAAATAATGGGGTGATGTAAGATTTTTTTCTTCTTCCTACACTCTTTTCATTCAATGTTTTCTTTTTGATGAATTTGTTTTATTTTGTCTCTTTTGAATGAATGACTAAATTAATTAAATAAAATATTAAATAGCTTTACATCTGCTAAATTCATGGCATAAACCAACACAGACATGTTCCTGTTTTATTATTTTACATTGCTTTATAATGTAGCTGTTTATGTTTTGTTTTTTTATACAGTTTTCTTGTCATTTTTAATTAATATGCTTTTTTATAATTGTTTACTGTTGTACTGATAAATATCTCCTGGAGGGTAAACTATATATTGGACTGCGGTCAAATTAGTTTTACGTTGGACAGTCGAGCTCCGTGGCTTCAGCGGGACGCCACTCTAGCTGAACCGAAACAAAGGCATCCTGATGCGGCCAGCCACGTCTCTGTCTCGGTGAGGGGCAAGCTAAGAGCAGCTGCCCGAAATCAGAGCGTCCACCCCGGATTGAAAAAGAAAAACTCACCACTGAAGCCACGGAGCTCAAATGTTTACCTAGAAGTTTCTAAACTTAATCGTAAGAAATCCTTCATTTTCTATAATTACGATGAAGTTTAGCTATCTTGTATATCTACAAATCACTGAACAG
>JBBPBX010026353.1:0-10996 GCA_038048925.1 Garcialebias charrua | reverse complement strand
AGAGAGAGAGCGAGAGAGAGGGGGAAAAAAGAGCGAAACTAACTTTTACAAGTTGCTGTTTTGTGTCATTTTTAATATTTCCTCAGTAATAAATCTACTGTCTCCCTCCAGCGCACGCACACACACACAGCTCCTCCGCTGCTCAGAGAGAGAGAGAGGGAAAAAAAAGAGCAAAACTAACTTTACAAGTTGCTGTTTCGTGTCATTTTTAATATTCCCTTGTTAATAAATCTGCTTGTTGATTAATCCTGCGGTCGCTCACTGATATCATCATATTCTGAGCGCGGATCCGCGGGTTGCATTCACAAGTGGGTCTGCCCGGCTCGGGTCCGATCTGACACTACCTCTGCTCGCGGATCAGGGGCGCATCAGAGGCGAGTAAAATTTACTTGCCAATTCGCCTTCGTGTTTTTTCTGAATGCTTGTTGGAGGACTGAACACGCATCAGGCCCGGACTGAGCCGTCTTATGAAAGGGGCTAATGAGGAGTACTTGCCGGGAACTGCCCAAGGTAGCTTACCATCACTGTGACAGCTTCAGGGGTCTGTGAGGGCAACAGCTGATGAGAAAGTACACCGTCCGTCGGCACATTCTGCACGTTTGGATTTCAAGCGAAGAACGTGAGTTTTGAAGTGGAAAAAGGCTTCATCCTATGCAATTATTTACTTCTAACAATTGTAACTGAGCGACATGCTTATCTGCTCAGGAGTTGAACGAGTGGACCTTGGCACGGCCTCTCGGATTTTTGGTCCAAAGACGAACCATCTTCCGGTTCGGAGCCGATCTGCTCAGTCCAGGGATCCAAGGCAAACTACTTTTTACACAAAGGATCTTTGTGCAAAACAACAGCTCTGAGAATATTGTTTAGACTAAATAGGGAACATTGTGACTCCCCCTCTGAAGAAAATAGCTTCAGCTCAAAGACTGCTCATGACAGGTGCCTCTGAAGGAATAATCACTATCTGAAAAACGGAACAGAGAAATATATTAACCACATGGTAATATTTTACCTTAACCGAGATGGTGTAGAGGCAGGGCAGCCGGCTCAGGACCAGAACGTCTTGGGTTTGATCCCCAGTCACAGCATACCTCGTTGTGTCCCTGGGCAAGACACGTAACCCTGAGTTGCTCCCAATAAGACAGGCAGCGCCTCGCATGGCAGTCTACCGCTACCGGTGTATGAATGTGTGTATGAATGGGTGTATGAATGGGTGGATGGTTGGTACTGTGAAACGCTTTGGGGCCCATCAAAGGGGGCTGGAAAGCGCTATATAAGTAAGCTCCATTTACCATTTACATTATTTCATTTTAATGATTGAGAACAACAATCAAAAATATTCATGTTCACACTTGTTAATCAAATAAAACAAACTTCATTAATGATTTGTTTTTCTTTCTTAGAAACAGAGGAAGAATAAGGTAACATTTGTCAGACTGTAGCTGACTGTGCCCCTGACAAAAAATGTGTAGAAAACATCAGACATTATTGAAGTCAGAGGTCATTTTAAAGCACACAATTCATGGTGAGTCTGAAAGATGAACAAAGGTTGAGGGTCATAATTCGAGCAGTGCAGCTTCATGCTACATCAGTAATTTTTTTTACTACATTCATTATTTATTCTTTGTCAGTTCCTTTAAGAAAAATACTGTTGGTAAAACCTATGACTGAATGGCTCACATTATCTACTTTTGTAATTTGGCGGCAAGGCTTGATCCAACGTTCACAATTAAATCCATTTACAATTTCAAACCCATCATGGATTTCATTGTTGTCCTTCACAATTAAATCCATTTACAATTTCAAACCCATCATGGATTTCATTGTTGTCCTTCACAAAATATAGTGAAATACCTGTTTTCACTTTATGATTTTTCAGAACACTATTTTCTTACTTTCTTTAACAAAAAGATAAACATATTTTTGCTTTTCAGTCAGAAAAGTGGCTATAATGTCATTTCAGCATATGAAAAATATAACTCGTTATTGGTATTGCAAATATAAAACTGATGGGTAGGTAACTGTAAGATTTTTTTTTTACAATTAATATAACTCAAAATAGTAACTAGAGTATAGCACTGTGTGTTGATAATCTCAAAATTAGGCACCAAATATCCATTAGCTATAACAATAAAACAGAGATGAATAAAGAAATAAACACAAGACTCAGAAAACCTTAAACAAAATAAAACCTTGACCCACGTCTGTGGCTTAATTTGTTTCCAGGGTTTTATGTAATTTATGCTTGGAACAGAGCAGCTTAATAAAATGCTTCTAACACTAGTAACTGTGGAAGCTATAGTCTCTTTAAGAGTTGCTTAAATCTAGCCACAGCCCAATTAGTACAGATGTTTAAGAGCCCAGACTTGTGACCAGAAGGTTGGAATCCCAGCTGGGACACTGCTGTGCATCTAAGGTACTTAACCTGAATTGCCTCAGTAAATATCTAGCTGTATTAGGAGATACAAAGGAAGACTCATTGCCGTTTTAATGGGTAGCATGAGCACACTGTCAGTTTTGCAGCTTTCCACAAATAACTTCAGTAACTTTGCGCAAATTAAAAGTTTGCTGCCATAAAAGCACCAACAGCAGCAGACGTTGTATTATCCCAGAGGCGGCCATTACTGCATGCCTCAGAATCCACAGTTGACTGTTGGACCGCAGTCATTTGTATTCTGTTCAGACGGCGCTGATCATCTGCCACCATCTGCATAGTTTTACTACCTGTGATCATGGGGCTGTTTTCAGGGACTGTCATTATGCTTTACAGCATTGTTAAAGGCTGTCAGGGTGCAGCACCAGAAGTGATGGCTTATTCAAACCTGTCTCGGCATCTCCCTGGATGGGACTGAATCAAGTGCTACAAAGTACACCACTTCTGGTTTAACACTGCGACTCAAGAGAAAGCTGACCAGTGCTTTGCGGTAACAACTATTGAAGTGAGGTTGGCTTTAAAAGTTCTACAATTTAAAAAACTGACACTCGACTTTTTGCTCTTCATTAGATAGACACAGTAGACAAGAACATAAAGTATTCCCCATGTAGATGAAACACACAAAGCTTATTGCACATGTGATAAAATGTTTCAAAGTGAAATACAACAAGCCCAGAAATATAAGTAAATTCAGATTACCTATGCAATGTACATAAATCATATTTTAGTACACTATGAAAACATAAATACAGAACTTCTTTGAATAATGGCTTTCCAGTGATTTAATGCTGAAGTCTATTTCCTTTTGAGAGTCCCAGGTGATGGCACTTTACATATTGTTGTAAACAACATCCGGCTGTGTGATGGGGGAGAACGTTGCACTACCCCTGTGGCAATGTAAAGCAGTTCTTTAGTGTGAATCACATAGCTTGGGGTTATCACTTCATATTTGTATAGTCTCAGGCATATCAAAGATCTGAAAAGGCAATTATTCAGAATACAGTCAACTGTTTTCTAAATGTGGGTGTTTATCCATGCAGCTGTAAATTCATCAGCAGGACTTTTAATGGTTTGTATTATGATTAAAGTGTATTATTGGATTTGTATTTAGTGGGAGTGGGGTGCAGAAGTTAGAGACGGTGGACCTGTGATCGGAAGATCGCCGGTTCAAGCCCTGGTACCGACAACATAAAAAAAATGTGGGTGGAAAAAAGTGAAACTCCCACACCTGCCTACACCCTCATTCGCCCCACTCTGGGCCCCTGAGCAAGGCCCTCAACCCCCACCATCTGCTCCCTAAAACAGGTCTCTCTTGAAAATGAGTTATCGTGGCTCAATGAGACTACCTGTATAAATAAAGGGTAAATGAAAATATATACTGTATATATATTGGTAATGTAGGCAAATGGTTCTAGATGAAACTTCCAGTAAAACTAATCTAGTTGATCAGACAAGCAGAGAACAAAACAGTTTATGCGATCAGCATACCAGTTGCTTCTGCATACCCAAAAACGAGGAACCATTTCTAAAAGCTGTTGCAGGTTGTTCCCAGTACACAAACCATTTGTGTCGTCTGCAAAAACAATAAACTTGGGTAATTTAGACACCTTACAAATATAATTTATGTACAGTATGAAAAGTTTTGGCCCCAAAACTGACCCTTGTGGACATCACAAGTAATGTCCAATCAAAATGACTTGTTGGAAACAATTGGGGAACATTGGAAACAATTTGTACAAATGGGCCATTTGTACAAATTGTTTCCAATTAGTAATATAGCCTTTTAGCCAGACAAGAGCCATCCTTCTGACCCCATATCTCTCAATCTAATGAACTAATATGTTGGATATGACTAATATGTCATGATTAACACTGTCAAATGTTTTTTTATACGTCAATGAAAAATCCATTTGTGAAATGTCTTCTATCTATGTTCATTGGTATATTGTCCATTAGTTCTATGTGCAAAGGTTATGATCTAATTCTAAAATCATACTGACTATCATTTATAATTTTACACTGATCTATAAAGTTGTTCCAATTATTTATATGTAGTTTTTCAAGCATTTTTTGAGAATTGTGATAACAATGCTACTGGTCTATATTGAGTGAACAAATGTTTATCTCCAGCTTTATTTAATGGAATGACTTTAACCACCTTCATTCTTCCTGGAAATACACCTGATTGGAAGGACAGACTAAAGATACTCAACAATCCCTTCAATTATTTTCTTGACTAAAAACATATCAATGTACTCCCAATCCATTTAAGTTTTATTATTACATTTTCCTACAATAACAATAACATCCTTTTTTTATTCAAACTTGTCTAGAATCATCAAATCCAAATGTCTTCCTTCCAGTTCCTCCTCATCAATTGTTCCTCCTATGGAACTTATGTCTTGAACTAATTTTGGAAACACATCCACACAGAATTAAACTATTCCACCACCTCCTTAACATTGGTGATTATTTTTGTCTCCCACTGGTGAAATAATCTGGATATTTTGTATTCATGTTTATGTTTGAGAAGTACCATGGCTCAGTTGGTAGAGTTGTTGCTTTTCAACGAGAAGGTTGCTAAATCGAATCCCAGTCAGGACTCTCTGGGTGAAGCTTGCATGTTCTCCGCACACATGGGTTTCTTCCCTCCCACACACCAAAAACATGCAAGGTAGGCTGATTGGTAACTCTAAAAATGTACTTAGGTGAAAGTGAGAGAGTGAGTGGTCTTGTCTTGTTTGTCTCTGTGTCCCTGTGATGGACTTAACATGGTGTTTGATAAATATGACCCCAAATGGCAGACCAAAAACACGAGGACAAGCAAATACAAAAAGTGATATTTTATTTACAGTGCTGGAACGGGTTTTGGCTGTGGGGAGAGAAGAGGAGAGGCGGTGAATATCTTGGGATTGGATGATCCTTTTAAAACAACTGTGATGATAGGAGTGATCATTTTTACTGTTGAATGTGATTGCAGGTGGCGTCGGAGCTATGGGTTAATGGAGGGCGAGATCCAGAGAAGGTGAATAATCCAAGAGGTAAGGACTGATCAAAGGTGAAGAGTGGTGAAGATATCCAGAGTGTAGTCCTTCAGTCATGGGTTTGGTGTGCAGAATTGGCAAACAGACTAGGAGACGACTAGGAGACGAGCGGGCAAGCAGGGCGGAACAGGAGCTAACCTGATGAGCAAGAAGGCAAACAGGTTAGTGCAGACGAGTCAAACTAGGAACTTTACTGGTTGTCACAGTATTACCAAAGGCAATAAATGTTGCCTTGAGCTGTGGCTGCAAAGTTGTCACTTCCTTGAACTTTTAGTTCTGCTGGAGAAGTTGAGATGTGATGTTTCTCCTAAAGCTGTATGAACGCTGTCCATTGAGTCAAAGACCTCGTCATCAGCTAAGGGTTTATGGCATGCTTGCTGTAAAGTCCGAACCGAGCTCCAAAACTCCAAGTTCTTAATGAAAATTCCTTTTGAGGAATATTTTATTTTGAAAACCAACCAGGAACTGCCGCTTCTTCTGCCATTCAACGCGGACGCAGAAGACACTGAAAGGTAACGTCCAAGGCTGGTCTGCCTTCTCTTACTGGAGCCTAGACTGATCGTCTTGCAAGGTAAATAGTTGTCGATGTTACCAGCATACCTGCTATTTAGCTGAAGAGTCACATGGAGAGTGTCATTTTGGTTGAACTTCACTCATTCACCCAGTCATAATGTCTCCCCTTCCTTCCTTCCTTCCTTCCTTCCTTCCTTCCTTCCTTCCTTCCTTCCTTCCTTCCTTCCTTCCTTCCTTCCTTCCTTCCTTCTTTCCTTCCTTCCTTCCTTCCTTCCTTCCTTCCTTCCTTCCTTCCTTCCTTCCTTCCTTCCTTCCTTCCTTCCTTCCTTCCTCTCATTTTCTCTTAAACCTATCTTATCAGTAACTAAGTAAAATTGCCTTCAGATAAAAGTCAATTACCATCTCATAACTTTATTCTGTTGTTCCTAGAAATTACGGATGCGCGATTTCATCTGTGCTGACATTTAATTTACAGGACATTGATCCATCAATCAAGTGTACATGTTATGATGATAATTTTAATGATTTGTTAATAAATGACTGCATCTCCTGATGGGTCAACAATAATTAACGTTTCATTTGCACATTTGCACACCAGTGTAGGAGGTGGTGAAGAGACGACACAGGAGACGGGATGCAGTTCTTCACTTTAATCAACTCCTACTACAAACTGGCGGGAAAACCACCCAACACCGCCTTATATACCAACACAACATCCGGTCCTCTGGACCTTTCACAATAAAAGCATCCTGTAACACATTCGGTCCACTGGGTGTGAGTAGAGCCCCCTAGTGGTCCACCACACACGCCCCCCCAGAACACCCAGTAAGGTCCATCACTAGTCCCGCATTTTAGGTTTGATTAACCGACCAGAACGGCTGAACCTGGGCCCTGCAGAACCAGTCTGATGAAGCGGAGGGCTCCGAGGAGGGCCTGCAGAAGATTCGGGCTCCAATGGACGTTGAGAGTCTCTGGCAGGGGAACAGCAGTCCGTTAACAATGCGGATGGAGGTCTGCCCCTGCGAGGAGCCTGGGCCGTAACAACCTGATCCTCTGACATAACATGAGCTGGTTCTCATTCTGGTCACACAATTTATTGTTTACCATATTTTACGGACTATAGGTCACAGTTTTTTTGCCTAATTTGCATGCCCTGTGACTAATAGAGAGGTGAGACTTATTTATGGATTTTTCCCCATATTTTTAGAAAAATTATTGGCTCAGATATGACCGTTTTTCATTTTGGCAAAAAATGGTGCAGTACCACTTTCGGCCGCTAGGGGTGCAGTACCACTTTTGTCCGCTAGGGTACACCGACTGTTCCCAGCTCATGTGTCCGTCCGAAAAAAGCCTCCTCTGCTCGGACTGACTCTGTTGCAGCCCGGCCTCCTGCTCTGGAGCTCTGACACTGCCAGAGAGTCCACCGACCGTTTCCAGCTCATGTGCCTGAAAAAAGCCTCCTCTGCTCTGACTGATTCTATCGCTGCCTGGCCTCCTGCTCTGGAGGTAACTACTGTTAGCTGTGTTTGTTAGCAATGGGTACTATTTATCTTACTACTTATCTTGTTAGCAAGATAAGTCAAGAACCACAGCACAGATTTTCTTTAAAATTACAGAAAGTAATTACTAGGTAGCCATTTACAAACTGTTAGCTACAGGAGATGTTTAGAGCTAAAAAAATTGATCATTTAGCATCGTTGTTTGTTAGCAGTTAGCTACCGTAAACGGATACTATTTAGATAAATAACTCATGATCTACAGGACAGATTTTTATCAAACTTACAGAACGTAATTACTTGGTGGTCATTTACAAACTGTGACCTGTATGAACATTTGAGCTAAAATTCGATTTATTTATAATTTATTTTCACAGCGCACGGAATGGGTTGGAAGAAGTCAAAGCAAACAATTTAAATCCAGCTGATTTGACCATTACGTGAATTTATTAAGGAAGGGTTAAGCTCAGGAACCCTTGTGCTATAATGTCAGCTAAGAAAGATTTTATAAGTGTTTATTTAGCTACATTTTAAAGAAATAAAGCCGCCCCACCCGCGCGCGTGCACATGGCAAAATTACTTTTTTTAATCCAGCTGATTTGAACATTTCGTGAATTTATTAGGGAACGGTTAAGCTCAGGAACCCTTGTGCTATAATGTCAGCTAAGAAATATATTTTTAAGCGTTTAGCTAAATTTTAAAGAAATAAAGCCGCCCCACCCGCGCACATGGCAAAACTGCTTTATAAAATCCAGCTGATTTGAACATTTTGTGAATTTATTAAGGAACGGGCTCAGGAACCCTTGTGCTATAATGTCAGCTAAGAAAGATATATTTTAAGCATTTATTTAGCTAAATTTTAAAGAAATAAAGCCGTCCCACCTGCGCATGTGCAAATGGTGAAACTACTTTTCTAAATCCAGCTGATTTGAACATTTCGTGAATTTATTAAGGAAAAGTTCAGCTAAGACACATCTTTGCTATAATTTTCAGCAAACAAATACAGGGAACCCCCGACCTACGACTCCATCGACCTGCGAACCACGGGACCTACGAACGAACAAAAGTTGAAGAATGCCATCGACGTACGGCAAAAAATTCGTGACCTACGAACGAACCAAGCTAAAATATATAATCGAGCTACGGCAGACTGGATGCACGACCTACGAACGAGCCCCATTACAGGTATATAATCGAGCTACGGCGAAACTGCGTCACAAAACGGCAATCGGCGAGGTGGGGGAGGGGATTGCCTTTGGCTGTTGCTTGTTGGGCATGGGCGTGACACTGCGCATGGCAGTGGAAAAGTACCGCCAGCGAGAGGGGGGGGCTGGGCTTCTGGCGGATGTACACACAGCCGCAGTGCAGCTGGCGGCGGAGGGATCCGTACAGGTAAAGCGGTAACTATTTAAAGGGCTGCGGCCATTTTGTGCCTCGTGGTTTTCCACTGTGATTGATGAGAGAAGAGAGTTACGAACAGCGAACGAAGAACAACGAAGAACAACGACGACAGAAAACGAACAACGTACAAACAGGTACAGTAATAAATTTTAATTTACAGTAGCAGTTTTAGACTAAAGCGAACGTTAGCACGTTAGCATTAATTTTAAATTTTGCTCCTTAGGAATTAGCACGTTAGCTAATTTTCGACGCTACTGTATTTTTCGACGGGTCATCGAACGGGCAGGTACGGTCCAGTACTAAATGTACTCAAAGAAATATTTTTAGACGAAAGCAAACGTTTGCATTGATTTATGAACGTTAGCATTAATTTTAATTTTTGCTCCTTAGGAGTTAGCACGTTAGCTCGTACGAAGAATGGCTCCAAAGAGACCTGGAAAGTCCGCGGCCGCGGCAGAGGGGAAAAAACCTCGCAGAACCATCACGCTGGAGACGAAGGCAAAAATAATAAAAATGTCTGATCAGGGCATGACGCCATCTAAAATAGGAGAGAGGCTAGATTTACCGAGGTCGACTGTGGGGACGATAGTGGCGGACAAAGAGCGCATTTTGCAGCAAGTCCGTGCTTCAGCCCCAATGAAGTCCACCATCATAACTAAACAGAGGACGGGTAGAATAGTAGAGATGGAACGGTTGCTTGTGCTATGGCTGGAGGACAACACGCAACGCCGAATACCAGTTGGCATGTCGGTGATTTGCGAGAAGGCGAGGAGGATCTATAACAGGCTGATAGAACTAGGGACGAGTGAGGGAGGTGCAGGGGAGCAGGGGGGTGCGGGGGGGCAGGGGGCTGCACAGAGTGATCAGGGTGAAGGGACGTCCTCCTCCCAGAGTGATCCGGGTGAAGGGACGTCTTCCCATAGCGCAGGAGGAGGGACTTCAAGCAGCACATCAGGGGAGTTGGATGGACCAGAGACCTTCACTGCATCTAAAGGATGGTTTGATCGTTTCAGGAAAAGAAACAACTTCCACAACATCAGAGTGCAGGGTGAGCATTTAATTTCTCATTTTTATTTTTTAATAATGCAGGTACAGTACAGGTAGTCCACGACTTACGATTGTTTTTTACATTTTTTTTCCCTTTTATTACAGTGTTACAACAGGTTAACCGTGTCATTTTGTGTGCATTTAGGTGAGGCAGCAAGTGCTGACCACGAGGCAGCTGAGGCATTCCCAGCAGAACTGGCTGAGATCATCAGGGACGGTGGGTACACTGCCCAGCAGGTCTTCAATGTGGATGAGACAGGGCTGTTCTGGAAGCGTTTGCCAGACAGGACCTACATCAGTAGGGAAGAACGAACCGCACCCGGCCACAAGGTCGGCAAGGAGCGTTTGACCTTGCTGGTGGGGGGCAATGCTTCGGGTGATTGCAAACTCAAGCCGTTGTTGGTGTACCAATTTAATAAACCCAGGCCCTTCAAAAATGTTGTTAAATCTACACTTCCTGTTTATTGGGCGTCTAATAAAAAGGCTTGGGTGACGCTGGAAGTTTTTACAAATTGGTTCAACAACAACTTTGTTCCAGAAGTGAAGCGTTTTTGCAATGACCAGAACATTGCCTTTAAAGTCCTGCTGGTCTTGGACAACGCTCCAGGACACCCCCCTACTCTCACCACGTTGAACAGGCATGTGAAGGTGGTGTACCTGCCTCCCAATACCACCTCTTTGATCCAGCCAATGGACCAGGGGGTTATTAGTACGTTTAAGGCGTACTACCTGCAGCGAGTCATCCGTGCCGCTTTGGAGGCAACGGAGAACTCTCAGACCCTCACGCTGAAAGACTTCTGGCGTAAGTACAACATCCTCGATGCTGTGCACAACATTGGCCACTCCTGGGATCGTGTTACTCCACAGAACATGTGTGGAGTCTGGAAGAAGCTCTGTCCAGAGCTTGTTCAGGGGGTACACGATTCCCAGGAGGTGGACCGTGTAATCGAGGATGTTGTGAGGATGGGCAGGTCACTGGAGCTCGAAATGGACCATGACGATATCGAACACCTGCTTGGTGCATCAGGAGAGGACCTGTCCCCAGACGACCTGATTCAGCTCGA
>JBBPBX010026352.1:0-32011 GCA_038048925.1 Garcialebias charrua | reverse complement strand
ACACACACACACACACACACACACACACACACACACACACACACACACACACACACACTCCACTGACATTCTCCACTGTGTGAAAAACAAACAAAAACAATCCTACCTCTACTTACACACACAGTGCAACTCCTAGACATGAATATTATGCACCAAAAACCTTAAGGTTGACTTGCATTCCCTTTTCAGTTCTTGTACAGAAAAACACTCATCTCAAAAACTACCAACATTCACTATTCAATCCCACAGCAACAGGGGACATCAGCGTACCACTTTGGTTGTACATGATGAGTTCTCACCCATTGACAAGTAAAATCACACAGCAACAAAAAAATTGATGTATTACTCAAAAATCTATTTTTGCAGAGAAATGCCAAATATGAATGAGTGTATGAAAAATGCAGTAAAACAAAAAGATAAAGTGTAGAAAAAGTATGGAGGAGGGTGGAGCAAATATAGTGTATGTGGAAGCTTTTGGACTTGAAATTTTATCTGTGATTTTTTATTTTCATCTTTTATTCTTTTTTGTTTTGTCCAAAATTAATATAAACATCATTTGGTAGCAATCATTCTTTGACCTCAACAAGTTACAAGTTTTGTAATCATCATAATTCTGGACCATATTTACTTTGTTCAAACCAAGAGTCAACTTTGTATGAAGAAACTTTTTTTTTTTTCAATTAGATGGTGTACTTGCTATCAGTAAGATAAGAAGAAAAAAATCATCAATATCATGATAAAAACAAATGACCTACTCTCAGGTGACACAAAATGAAAGAGCCGAGCCCAAACAAATCCAGAACCAATGGCTACTGGCTCAGTCATTTCCTTCTATGTATTTGGACAAAATTACCCATTCCAAAATAGTTTCCCGAGAATTAATGTAAAGTCATTAATTTCTTCTTCTGCTTATCTGAATTTTAAATACTTTTTTTACGACATATCAGTAAATTATTTGATCAAAATAATAAAATACTGTACTATACAGGTACTGTATATGTAAATATTACCTTCACAACCAGCAGATGGGAGCAGCTATTTATTATATTATGTTTGGAAAAACTAGTTCTGCAACTCATCTGTAAAATTTTGTGTATTGAATGAATGGCAAGATATGTGTTTAAGTTGTTTTTGTTGTACACATTATTATTTTACATTATATTAAGTCACCTGTAGTTTGTCACCTGTTTGTAAATAGATATTCTCAAAGGACAGGAAGGAAATTTTGTACATTGACAAAATAGGAATGTTTATGTTTAGTAGCATGCAGTGTTTTCCACTAAATGCATGTAATTTCTGTAGCATAAACTTCAACAATACGAGCAGGCTGGGATGCCTGTGTAAGTTTAGAGTGATCGCTGTCCACATCCTCCAGAAAGTTAGAAATTTTATCACAGTGGAGGAAAACTGCTGTAAAACAGGAAGTAGTTTTGCATGTCTGTTATGAATTACTGGATTCAAAAACATCAAAATGAAATTATTTTATCCAGCTGTTTTCAGAGCAAAGAGGAAATGTGTGTAAATAAGAAGCTGCCTCTGATAAAAACCTGCTAACTTAAGCACTTTAAGGAAATAAAGGCTGTAACCCAACAAATCCAATCAGTTACTTAAATTACATTAGATTACATAAGATTTACCTGACTAAATGAAGGTTGAATGAACATGTTTGTAATCTGAATGGATTACAAGCAGGTCTGAAAGACATACTTGTAATCTAAGTACCGGTAACTGATTGGATTACTAGCATGTCTTAAAAACATAAGTAAAAACTTGGATGACCCTTAATTTTGTGCCTTTTAACTCAGACAAGACAGAGGTTGTTTTTGGACCTGAAGTTTTTCTTTTTTCTGGATTACTTCCCTTGATGGGGGAGGGGTAGGGATCTTCTTCCTGTAGTAAACTTGCAGCTTTTTAGTTTTTCCAACATTGAGTTGCAGGTGGTTCTGTCCACCACACCTCTGTATTCAGTTTCCTGGTCACCAGTGATGCAGCCCACAATGGCAGAGTCATCTGAGAACTTCTGCAGATGGCAGGCTTGAGTTGTAACTGAAGTCCGAGGTGTAGAGTGTGAACTGAAATGGTGAGAGGACCGTCCCCTGACAAGGCCCTGTGATGCTCAATACTGTGCTCTGTGACCTCACATAATGTGGCCGACTTGTGGTAGTCTCCGATCCAGGTGACCAGTGAGTCATTCACCTGCATATCCAGGAGCTTACTGCAGAGTAGAGCAGGTCTTATGGTGTTAAAAGCACTGGAAAAGTCAAAGAACATGACTCTTAAGGCCCCGGTAGAGCTCTGCGTTGGGCCAAACGCCGCTCGACGCGCGCGTGCTGCGTGCAGGCAGTTCACAATATAGCTCAGCGAGGCTCCAGCAGCAACAGCAGGGCGGAGCGTTTACCTACGGGACAAATTGAGGTCGCTGATTGGTCATTTGCTGACACTGAATTGATTGACAGGTCGGGTGGAAAAAAGCATGGGATGCGCAGCAGTTTTCTGTGTTTATATGTTAATAAAAAGTTCTAAAAAATAAAATAAAAACAGGGAGCGCTGGTCCAGCACACCAGGAAATATTTAGAGCCTTCCGCAGCCACGTTGGACATGAGTTTAGTTCTGTCGTGATAAATTCATTCATTGCCTCGTCATGGAGTCAGCGGAGGAGGAAGCATCGCTTGACTTTTGGCAAAAAACAAAAGTCCAGATCAGAGATGAAGAGGGGGAATTTAATACATTTGTGTCACATACAAAACAGTCCGCCGCCGGGCAGTTTATTGTGAGACAACGCACGCGCGTAAGCGGTCGTAAAATTTGAGCTTGGCGCGTTCACGCCCGCGTTCAAAGGCTTGCGCCGGGCGCTCGCACGGCGTTGAGCGGCGTTCGGCCCAACGCAGAGCTATACTGGGGGCTTTACAGTGCTGCCTGCCCTGTCCAGGTATGTGTAGGCTCTGTGCAGTAGGTAGATGATGTCGTCGTCAACTCATCAACTCCAATGCATGACTGGTATGCAGTGCTGGGCAGCGCTAATCCAAAAATTAGTTCCACAATTTCTAAAACGCTTATTAATTTTTTTAGGTCCACAATTTCAAAAGCACAAATGTCTTATGAAAATTAGGGGAAGCTAATCTAATCCGCTATTTATATATTTATATATTATATATATATATATATATATATATATATATATATATATATATATATTATATATATATATATATATATATATATATATATATATATATATATATTATATATATATATATATATATTTATATATAGCCGGCAGCGTTATCAATATTTGCACTACACTGCCAACTGAAAAGTAACAAAAATGATCCTAAAAGGATGAAATTACAAAAATCAAAGGATTTATTTAATACTTTACGTACATATATTCTATTCGGCCACGAAATTAACAAAAAATAGAATGATCTTTTAATCCCTAAAACCACTTTTAAATCTCAAATACACGGGTGTGTCGCCACCGCATTTATACATAAAAGTAACCCAAATACATAAAACTAACGACTCACCGTCGAATGGTCGACACAAAACACACAATAAAATCCTCCGGCCGCGTTAATTTGGCTTGAAACAGCGGGGTTCTCTGCGGATTTATCCATTAGTAACCCAGCACAACCAGCTGGACACAGAGTTCAGCGTCCAGTTCACCTCTGACCCGGAAGATGTCAAGATTCTATAGGTAGTCAACAGATTTAATGAAAAGTAACTAAAATACATAAAACTAACGACTCACCGTCGAATGGTCGACACAAAACACACAATAAAATCCTCCGGCCGCGTTAATTTGGCTTGAAACAGCGGGGTTCTCTGCGGATTTATCCAAGTACCCAGCACAAACAGCTAGCCACAGAATTAGCCCCTGAGTTCACCTCTGACCCGGAAGATGTCAAGATGGAATAGTCCATTTTTAGTAGGGGGATAAAGAAATCGACCGTTTTTTTATTGCGTATTTAATGATCGTTTTCATCGTAACTATAATTATTTTTATGTTAAATGTACATTAACAAGCAGGATCAATGTTAGGGATGTAGGTGACTGGCCGGGGCGCGGCGGGGCCGGGGCCCCATGCTGATTGGGATCCCCAGGCAACGGCATCATTTACCTACATGGTAGATCCGAGTCTGTTCTCCGCTCTGCTCCCCCTCCAACCCTCCCTCCTCTCTGCTCTTTACGGTGGGGAAAAAGGTAAAACTAGCAGCAACAGAGCCAGAATAAGAGCCTCTAAATAAGTTTATTGGTTTTTACTGATAGATAATTAGTTATTAGCGGTACTGCATTTTAAATAAAAATAGCACAAATCCGCTTATGAATTATAAAAGTTAGTCAAACCACAAAAACGCTGACAAAAAGTTTAGGTCCACTGTAGGCGGATTAACGCTTTAGCGCTCTCTAGCGTTCATTTGCCCACCACTGCTGGTATGTGAACTGTAGGGGGTCCAGGGATGGTTCCACCACTGATCTGAAGTGCTTAAGGACCAGCCTCGCCAGCGACTTCATGGCATGCGATGTCAAGACCACGGGTCTGTTGTCACTGTGTGAGTTCAGTTGGTTGTTTTCCACAGTTGTTTTCCACAATTACATGCAAATTAGATTCTGAGAGGGAAAAGAGGAAATAAACAGAAAGATAGATAACCATCTGACTTTGCTGTGGATCTATCAAACAAGAACAAATAAAGTTATTAAAAAGGTTTTATTTCTTAACTTGAAACTTTCTGTACACATCTAGTAGCAGGTTGTGTTTTTAGGGTTACTTTTTAGCCAATTCATTAACAGTTATTTTGAGAATACTTTTTTTTTTTTCAAAGAAGACTTCAGATACCGGTAATTGTATTCATAATGGTGGTTCACTTCCCATCACCAAAGGCTGGTATTTGGAAAATAATTATTTTATACACATGTATAGAAATTATTCCATTAATTAAAATATTAAGTTAGAAGTGCGTGACTGTAGAGTTCATACATTTGTGTTTTAAATTGACATTTTATGAATAGGAAAATACACCAAATATTGTGAACTCACAGACTTTGGTTGTCCTAAAAATAAATTAAAATCAAAAAGTGGCATTTGGAGCAGGTGCCATCATTAATTCAAGACACATATATTCATCGCTCAGTTTGATTAAAAATGATGTGCGGCTTGTGAAAGGCTCAATGTTTTTACCTTTACAAAACAACAACAACAAAACTATATTTATAAAGTTTTCCCACATTTTATCATACAAACATGTTGAAAATGTTCATGGAAAACACGAGCAAAAGTTGTTTCAGATGTTAATTTAATTTGCTTTCAAAGACGAAACAGTGATTTATATATATTTTTTTACATTTTGTGTGCTTCATGTTCCTAATCCACACTAAACACATATCATTGGAAGACATATCTCTTAAACATGTCACATTGTTATTTAACATGTTCACATTATTACAAGTATAAACATGATATGCACAAGTGAACTTCATGTACTGAGGCTTCTTTGTAAGGGTGTGTTCCTTACTTTAACTATCCACAGGTTTACTGGCAGGTGGTTCACACAGCAGAAACAATACTATGTCCGACTGCTATACTAATTGCTAAAATATCACTAATATCTGTAAAACTTTATGTAAGATTGTTGTTTCACCTTTGAACAGTCTAGTTGAGTAGCAGCATGTATAGTTTCAAGGCCATTTTATTGTCATTTGCATCACATGTGGTACATGAAGTTGAAGTGGAACAAAATTGTGTACTCAAGGTCCCAGTTACATCCAACAATAGCAATATTATGAAGTATAAAATAGAAACAGTATACAAGGATCTAAGTTTCTGAGTTAGATTCCTATAATTCTCACATTGCATTACCTTTTCATAGTCAGAAGTGTCAATATGTGAAAGGTATTCTTATATTCACAAGCTGCACAATGATGACAATTTAATAGACAGTTTTAAATTGGAAAACAGAAAAATAATTTTAAATCAAACTTTCAAACTGCAGAAAACTGAAAGTTATTCATTCATTCATTCATTCAACCTTTATTTGGTCAGGTAAACCTTTTGAACCTCATGGGCTCATTTACGAAAGCGACCTGCTAAAACTAAAGAACAATGAACAGCAGTGGTAGAATTTCCTTAAACAATAAACAATAAACAAACAAACAATAAACAATAGAAAACAAAAGAGAGAAAAAAACAAAAGAAAGTTTTTTTTTTTTTTTTTTTTAACAAAGTATCAAAAAACTAGCAAAACATTATAAGGTAGACGTATAAAATCAAAGACAGGAACAAATCTGCATTGGTTTTTGCCAGGATTCCAACAGCAACTCATGTTCCCTGAAGGAAGGGAACGAGGTGCAACATACTTGCTATGGGAATTGCGCCCCCGCGCGATTACCTGAAGGAATATACTCACGCCTTTACGGCTAGGGGCGTCATCGCCGCGCCAGAGGCCCCGCCCTCTGGGTACTTAAGCGGCTTGCGCCCCTCCATCTTTCTCCAAAGTTGCACTTCACCGAGCTTTCAGCATTGAAAAGGGCCAGCTATGTTGCACCTCGTTCCCTTCCTTCAGGGAACATGAGTTATGGTGCATAACTTTCAGTTCCCTTTCAGTCTGGTCTCTCAGTGCAACATACTTGCTATGGGAACGTAATCCATTCACACCCTTGAAATGCTCAGTAAAATGCATGCTAGAGTGAACGTCTACCTTTGACCAGTAGGCATCCCAAGGCTACTTTCTATTGTGTGTTAGAAAGGACAGCCTGAGTGACGTCACCTGCAGTAACATCCAAACTGTAATGCTTTGCAAAAGTATTTAATGAGCTCCAATTCGCAGCAGCACAGATGTCTGCGACTGGTACACCCTTAAATAATGACCAGGAAGTGGCCAAGCCCCTAGTGGAGTGAGCATGCACTCCAGAGGGTACCTGTTGACCTTTGCTACTGTAGGCCCTTTTTATGGCCTCAGTCACCCAATGTGAGAGGCGTTGTTTTGATAGGGCTCTCCCGGTAGCAGGTGCTGCAAAGCAGACAAACAGTTGGTTTGTTTTCCTCCATTCGGCTGTTCTCTGCATGTAGGTGTGTAAAGCCCTTACTGGGCAGAGACCTTTCCTGTTCCTGAGTGAGGACAGGAGCAGGTGGAAAGGAGGAGAGATCAAAGTCTAGACTCCTATGGTTCAGAGTCAAGACCTTGGGGGTGTATGCGGTATTAGGCCTTAGTGTGACCTTTGACCCGTCAGGGACGAATCTGGTACACATTGGATGCACAGACAATGCATGGAGGTCAACCACGCATTTCGCCGAGCAAAGTACCAGGAGTAGAGTAGTTTTATAAGATAGTAAATCTATCTTAACCTCGCTCAGTGGCTCGAATGGAGGGTCACAGAGGACCCCCAGGACCAGGCTAAGATCCCAACCAGGGGTCAGTGTCCTGCTGGGTGGTTTAGTCCGAAGGACACCCTTCATAAATCTTATTATGATTGGATGTGCTCCAGGTGTCCTATGTCCCCAGCCTTCGTGACAGGCTGAAATCGCTGATAGGAAAACTTTAATCGTTGAATAAGAACAACCTTTTTCCAGTAAATCCTGAAGGAAAGTCAGGAGCTGAGCCAAGTCGCATGCATAAGAAATAATATTTCTTTCTGAGCACCAGGCTTCAAAAATACGCCACTTTTGTACGTATAAAGATTGTGTTGATCCAGCACGGGCATTTTGTATGGTCAATACCACATTTTCTGGCAAGCCTGACGCCATCAACCTGTTATTTTCAGCCAACAAGCTGAGACTTTTGTCAGTTCCTGGCCTAAGTGGTTGTACTGCCCCTTCTGGTGACGCAGAGGCTGTTAACCCCTGGGGGTCAACCAGATTGGGAAGGAGGCCTCCTTGCTGATGTGCTTCCAAGTTACCCTGCTCAGGGTTAATTGAGGGCCGATGTAACCTGTAATCCTTATTAGACAGGTTTGGAGCAGAAAGTCTATTTTCCTCCTCCAAGTTTGGAGTCCTACTATGAGGCTGCGAGTTATGTAAACAAGCAGACCTCTTGACTCCAATCCATTTTCTGGAGTGGTCCAGTCTACTGGTCCTTTGCTTTAATGGAGCGTTGGTACCAGGTAAACCGTCCGAGGTCTGTGGGGGAATTATTTTTGAAAGCAGTTTTGGATCAGCACAGAACGGGAGGAGACGTGCTGTCTCTGAGTACTGCTCGGGCATTGCGTTCCCTCGTTAATAACAAAGGAGTGGCTGCACCGTGAGAGCATGGGGGTGTTCCTTTAGGTTTGGCAGACTTCAGATTATTTGATGATAAAGAGCTTAGTCCCTCTTGAAAAACAGGAAGAGAGATCTGATTAGGCTCTGACTTGTTTTCATCCACAGCAGGCTGAACACAGTCACTGTTGTGAAGGTGTGAAGTTTGTGGCTGCCTGAAGGCGTCTGATGTAGCCCCCCCATCGTCAGACTCTGTCAGCTTGCCTCCTTGTGGTGCGGACATGTCATGTTCGTCTGGTTAGTGTATTGCCTGTCCCATTGTTCACAACGGAACGAGGGCTTGAGCACGTGACCATCCCCACCTGTCTCCCTGAGAGGTGTGTGTGTTTGGGGGGGGGGGTTCGCAGACTCTCTGTGTCTGCTCATTGCAGAGGCATTCTGCTAGGGTTTATTAATAGGCTATATGCCACGGACTTCCTTTCTAGCACTTCCGCATTCATGGGCCAGAGGGCGCACTTCCGGTTCACAGCCACAGAATGGCGATCTTTACACAATCTCTGCAGGACTTGCCGACAGTCAATGTGTACAGAATTATTCAGACCTTTGTCTAAAGCGCACATCTAAGAAAGACAAAGGATTTAAGCTTTATGTGTCCAACTACATAAATAACTCTGAAGGTAAGTCTGTATTTGTTTTCAGTTCACCAAACTGCATCATGTAGGCTAACACAGCTAACATAGTTAACCCTTGCTAAATTGTTGAGTAAACGTGTTTTGTCTGTACATTTCTGATTTAACACAAATGTTAGTTTCAAACAAGGAGGCAGGAGAAGTCAGGGCTGAGTGTTTACAGTCCATGAGGAGCAGCAGAAGCCCCACTGTTTGAGTCAAAGGCACCTGACAGTTCAGTTTCAAACAAGGAGGCAGGAGATTTAGACCAGATTTAGAAACAAAAGTTATTTTAATTTAATTATTTTAATTCAAGTTTGTGTACAAAACTTGAGTTGAAGTTAAATATCAGACAATATAAACTCTTTATATTCAACACATGTCTGCTATATGGTTTTGTGAATCTCACTGTTTATAGCAGCTCTTAATAAGAGATGTTTTCTTTCACTGGACAGGACACCGTAGTGATGATGATGAGGAGGGAGCCAGCTGGTCCAGCCTGGATGTTTGTGAGCCGAGATCGGATCCAAACACTCTCCACTGATGACGAAGGACATGTGATCCATGTGGATGGTTGAACAGAAGAGCTGCTTCATCACTTACCTTTGTCTGACTGATTAATGTTTTTAAATCTCCATTAGCTGTCGAGGAAGCTGTGACTTAAAGTCAGAAGCTGTAATGCTATAAACTGTTTAAATCTTGTGCCTCAAACGTTTTCTACAGTAATGTAACATCATCATCAAATTTGTTTTTAATAAACTGGCTAAAATAAAACTGAACTCTAAGCCTGTCTTAAATCAACATACACATTTTTTTGGGTGATAATATGAAGACAAAGTCAGAATGTTTTGAACATTTTATTTTCTTACAAGTAGTAAGTAGTGTGACTGTAGTGTCAGGGTACAGTAGTCCTGAAGTATGCAGGTAGATTTTTATGCATCTGCTCTTCAGTGTATCGGGTCCTAATTGAGCCGAGTACTGTCAATAAAAAGTTGCAGTGATGATCCGCCTGGCCCTGACCGTGGACTGATGGACACCGTACCGGTCAGCAAGGTCCCGTTGCTTTGATCCAAGGTCAAGGTCATTTAAGAACAGGAAGAACTCAATGGGCTGCAGGATATGGGTTGATGGGGTGGTGTGGATAAATAATCAATAAATAACACTGAACAACTGGTAATAACTAATAATTCAATCTCAATGTCACTACTTGTGCAATAACCTGTCACACAACCTGTGTAATGTTGATTATGTGTAGTGTATATATATACTGTATATATATAACTATGTGCATGTTAGCTTGTACTGTATTACTAGTTTGAAATACTTACAGTAGTTCATTCAAATTCATCCTGCTGCATCATTACTGTATATCCAACCATGTTTACTGTCTCTCTTCAGGACTTTGTGAATATTATAATTACTTTTTCACTTTGCATGCTTTTAGTATAGTTTGATTTTTAGCAAGTCAAATCTGCTCTTCTCATCCTGAGCACTTCATTGTACTGTTAACTCTGTGTTAACCTGTATATGACAAATAAACACAACTTGAACTTGATGGGGAGTTCCTCTCATCTCATTCTTGGTGAACACCGACCATGAATGGCAGAGCAGTCATGGGTCAGAAACACGCCAGGAGGTCAGATGATGCAAACCTGAAAAAACAAAAAAGTGTTCATATTTACCTTCATAACGTAAAAAACCAAACAGAGAACTCTTTATGAGAGTTATGCTTTAAAATAAATAATTACATCTCAGGAAATAAAAGTTTAATTGAAGTGAAACAGTTCTGGTTTCATATTAAAGGAAACTGCAGAGAATATTTCAGAGGTGTAACAGCCCTGAAGTTACTAGGAGTTTACAAACATATTTACAGATTAGAAAACTGTTAAAATCTGAATATTATTTTAAAAGTATGTAGTTACAAACTTTTATTAAATCACTCATCATGACTCCAACATTAAATCTACAAGTGCAGGATGTGGAGTCGAGTCATATTCATGTTTCTTACTGAGCTGCAGCTGTGTTCTCCTCCTCGCTGTCCTCTCTGCTGCTTCTCTCCCAAAGCCCCGGTCATGGAAGGGAGGAAATTATTCCACTGGAACAATGCAGGTACAGCTCATTTTTAACCACTGTTTGATGCTGGCTCTTGAATATTCTGAGGTTTAAAACGCCGGCTACAACCGAGTGTTAGCTTTAAGGCTAACTCGGTTAGCCACGAACTCTGGCATTAAAATATAAAAAACTAAGCGCTCTATTGTCCCTGCTATTCACTGGACACAACGGCACACAACAAATCTCTCTTGTTGTACCAGTAGCTCGCAGATAATTTACCTTTTGTGTCTTTTACATGGTCTAGTTCTAGAAGCTACCGCTAACAACAACTGCTGTCGACCAGAACCGGAAGTGTAGCGTAGAGCCCAGATTTTTACGGAAGTACGTCACCACTACCCGTGGCATATACCCTATTATGCTACTACCCCGTGGGCCATGAGGGAGAGGGGAAAAAAGGCCCTCTCCCTTTATGATGGCTTGCAGGCCAGAGGGACATGTTTTGCTGAAGATTATGTGTTGTTGTTGTTGTTGTTGTTGTTGTTGTTGTTTTTTTTGAGAGTCAATAAAACAGAGAGGAGCTGTTTCATGAACTTTATTCGTGCTTATGTGCAATGACGTACATGATTTTATGTCACTCACAACAGAGAAAGCATGATTTGTGCATGCTGTAAATAAACCAGCTGTTTGTACTGTGTTACAAGCAAAGTCTGGACATGAAGGGATCATTCCCATTACCACGTGGGCGGGTGATCCTGTAACGTGGAAACGTGGACCTGGTTCATCAGGCACGTTTTTGTCTGTTGTCACGATTCACCGAGGAGGCCCTGTGCTTGGTCGCCTGGCGGGGGACAAACCTGTTTTTGTTCCATGCGTGCTCGGTACGAGGTGGACCCGGCGGGGGTCTCTGCTTGGGCTCTTCCTCGTATGCTGGCCGCTTCTACGGTGGGGCACTGGTTGCCGAGTGGTGCAAGACTGCGTAGGCCTGCTGCCAGCAGACTCCCTTGGGGGGGCGAAGCTTCTCCGGGGGATGCCCACCCAGAGAGCTTCCGCCTGCCTGCGTCTTTGGTCCAGCTTGGTCTGAATTCGCTCTAAAGCTTTACCAAACAATCCCTCCGGCTCTATCGAGTGGTGGAGAAAAGGCACCTTTTGTCCTTCCGGGAGAGTCATCCAAAGGTGGCGGATCATGATGACGACTTCCGCCATTCCCCTGCCCTGTGCAACAGCAGCTGTCCCCATCATACGAAGCACAAAGTCTGTTGCTCTGCGGGCTTCATCCAACAATTCGGCAGCCGTCTGCTTGTCCGTTGTTGTTTGGAGCTGTTGCAGTTTTTCAGCCAGGTAAGCTTGCATTAACGCGGACGTGTTCATGGCGCGTGCCGCAAGTCCCTGAGCCCTGTAGCATTTCTCGAGTAGAGACGCTGAGGCTCGACAAGCCTTGCTGGGAAGAGTTGGTTTGGTTCCTGATGATTTAGGAGCCAGGTGAGACGCTAGTGTGTCCTCAATCTGAGGCACGTTAGCTATTCCCACTTCATCCATCCCGTCTATGTCGAGGAACTGTGAGAGGGGAAGGAGCATGGGGACTCTTGGTTGAGTCCAGGTGCGAGTTAGATCTGTGAGGAAGTCCGGGAACATGGGCATCTTTTGCCTCATGGTGGCCTGTTGCTTAGAGTAAAAATAGTTTCCTGCCAGCCTCGTGACCTGTTGGCGAGGCGGAGGTTCAGGCCATGGGATGTGCAGCACGTCCGTTGCTCTGTGGCACAAGTCGAACAGAGCAGGGATGGAAAAGTCAGTTTCTGGGAGCACAGGTACCGGGGTTTGGGAGAGATCTTCACCCTGATCCTCCAGTTCCACGTCCGCCTCCTCCGTTGAAAATTCGCCCGAGGCTGAAATCGAGATCTCGTCCTCGTTCGTTATGCCACGGGTGTCGAATTCGACTGTTAGGTCCACCATAGGAGCCAGCACGTCAGGGCTGTCGCCCCATTCGACACGTGTGCTGTCATGTAGAGCCATGTTCTTTAACTCCGGCGTGGGAGTGAGGGGCTCCGTGGTGTCCGCATCCGCTGTTGTCGCTGAGGAGCCCATGGCCTTGGCGACGAGGTCAACCGGATGCCGTAGCACCGCATCCATCATGAGGCTGCCATGTGGGCAAAAGTCGGGCGTATCCAGTGCTGTTTTTGCATGAAGCATTCCCAGGCAGACTGGACAGGCCTCGTGGGTGTCCGTTGCTGCGAGGGAAAAGCCGCATCCGCTGGGATAGGCGCGCAAAGTTGGGCTTGCCGTCTTGCTGGTTTTCCTTGGAAGTCTCGCCTTTCGTTTTCCTTTCTCCGGAGGCATGTCCGAGATGAGGCGAGCGAGTCCTTCCAGAATCTTTTTTCTTTTTTCTTGAAATGTCTCCTCCGTCGCGTCGCTTTCGCTGGCTAGCTCGCTAGGAGTTAGCGAGGTAGCTTTTTTCTTGTGGCGTAGTTAGCGCCGTCGAGCGAAGCAACCTGTAGAGAGAGGAGAAGAAAATACTTCGGGGTTAAGAGAAATGTGCCGGACTAGCTTTCGCTAGTCCAGCAGTACGCAGGAATAATTCTCTGTGCGCTCTGTGTAGGGAGCAAGCTCACCTCTGGTTGAGCGATGAAGCAACAGAGAAGTCCCGCGAAGAGGTAGTTCAGGTTTAAGCGAGGTGAAGGCCAAAAAAGAGAAAGATGGAGGGGCACAAGCCGCTTAAGTACCCAGAGGGCGGGGCCTCTGGCGCGGCGATGACGCCCCTAGCCGTAAAGGCGTGAGTATATTTCTTCAGGTAATCGCGCGGGGGTGTAATTCCCATAGCAAGTATGTTGCACTGAGAGACCAGACTGAAAGGGAACATACAATGTTTTGTTGTTTAAATTAAGTTCAACATTATTTTATATTATACTGATGATGGATGGATGATGCATGTTCAATAATCCATGTAGAAAAAGCTAATAAAGTTAAGTCAGGTCCTGTGGAGGGAAGTGCAGCATCATCAGGCCAGGACTCTGCGGTCTACACTCATCTCCAGGCCAGCGGTCACTCTTTCAGGGATGAAGATGTTCACATCCTTGATAGAGAGGCACGTTGATTTGAAAGAGGAGTAGAGGAATCCATCTTTGTGAAAAGAAACCGTCCATCAATAAACAGGGGCAGAGGCCTCCGTGTCCATTTGTCACCTTCTTACAATGCTGTTATTGCTAGTATCACTCAGCTCCCTGTGAATAGCAAACGGCCATCAGAGCACCAACGATCTGACGTTAGGCTGATGGTCCTCCTTTTACATGTGAACAATTAGTTTTGCTGTCACCAGCAAATTGGTTGATCCACTATGATAAGTGGCTATTTATAAGTCTGAGTTTAGTGCAGCTCCTCAGTCTGACAAAGTCATTTGGATTAAAGATGAAACATTTCAACAAGTTTTTTTAAATCATTTTTTTGAACCCGTCCAATGGACCTGATTTAACTTTGTTAGATTGTTTTTATATTATTAATATGATTTGAACTTCTGAAATAAAATCATATGTAATTTACAGTATAGTAAAACAACAAAACCTGAAAATATATTTACATAATCAATTTTCCTGACACATCTCCTTCAGGGGCAGCAGCTGAGTGAGGTCAGGTTCTTGTGCTGGTGGTACGTGTTTCTGTGCTCTGGTTGTCAGAAGACTCTTTGGTCTTTTTCAAAGACAAAGCAAAGTAAATAAAGATGAAGAAACCTAGCAATGACATGAAACAGTGAGATTAATTTGTGTTCAGGAGGTGGTCATGCAGACTGTCCAAATACCACTGATAAAACTACCAAACTGTTATGTTACAGTGAGATGTCACATCCATGTCAGTTTCATTTGTAGGAAATTACAATTACCAAATGACAAAAGAAGTGATTAAATGATAATAGGCTTTACAGACCTTGCAGTGAGTTCAGAATGCTGAAGATGTAGAGACCAGGAGTGGGCAGGTTGCCGTAGATGAGAAAGCTAAAGCCCCAGGTAATACCGAGCAGAACCATGATGGCCAATATGGTACAGATTTCTCTCTTGGCTGCACTATGAATGCTTTGTCCAACCTGGACCACCAAATATGAAGCACAGTAAAGCACAGCATGTTATTATCAATGTAATAAAAAAACTGATGATAATAATAATAATAATAATACTGTAATAATAATAAATCCACTGCAGGATACAAACATTAGTATAGAAGGGATCGTTGTATTTCCATACTTGTTGCTTTTCAAGGTTCATGGTTATCTTCTTCATCAAGCCTATTTATTTAGTTTTTTTTCTTTTTACTTTAATTAGCTAAGCAAGCTTAAACTTGTCCAAGGTGCAGTTTAGTAATGCAGCAGCGCATGTCAAAACACATGTATGAAAGGGGTACACAGATTTTTATACTGAAAATAATTGTTGTGAGAATATGTTTGTCTTGAGCTCTTTGGTTGTATCATCCTTTTCTGCCTTCTCCAGTGTTTATTTCCTCATGTTGCCAAATGCTGCTTCACCTGTTCCCAATCACATTTCTTTAAAGCTCCGCTGACATCATCTTTTAACTTTCCATAAAATGGCACAACATATATATACATTAAGATTGACCTCTGATCGTTTTTGCTAAAACAATGTGAAATTAATGAAAATTCCTCTCCAAAATAGTTTAAAATTAGCGCCGTTTTTTTACACGGTAAATTCGGGTTTTTCCGGTCACGTGATTGTGACGTCAGATACAGATCTCTGCTCCAACGGCACATTTTTTTTTTTTTTTATACTTTATTTATCAATTTTCACATCACATTATTTACAACATTCGAGTTTTATAAAACTATGTCATTTTAATATACAAAAACCCCCATATAAAACAAAAAGTAAAAATCACACACAAAATAAAACATTTTCAAAACACACACATAATAAAAAATAAAAATAAAAAGTCTCAATTTGATAACAAATGAAGATGCAAAAATCTGTTCACTTTACAGCTAACTAAAGAAATATAGCAGCTGTTTGGTTACGATGGTGTACCCATCCTGAATGTTTCCATGTATTGTAAAAATGGCTGCCATGTCTTGACAAATTTAGCAGTTGAACCTGCCAGTGTACACCTCATCTTCTCTAAATGCAAAAACCTCATAAGCTCTGCAAGCCACTGTTCATGTGTAGGAGGAGCCTCCTGTTTCCACCTCAAAAGTATAAGACGCCTCGCAATCAACGTAGCAAAAGCTACTGCATTTGAATTTTGCTTGGAAAGTAAAGTATTCTGAGTCATGACTCCAAAAATTGCAGTTAGAGCAGAGGGGCAAATTTTAACATTGTATATTTCTGAGAGTGTATTGAATATAGATGTCCAATATGTATGAAGTTTTGAACACTCCCAGAAAGTATGAATAAGGGAACCAACTTCTGACCTGCATCGGTTACACAAAGGATCAGTCCCTGGACAGAACCTAGCTAGCTTTTCTTTAGAGATATGCAATCGATGCAAGATCTTGAACTGAAGGAGTCCATGTCTAGCGCATATAGAAGAGGAGTGTACCCTGTGAAGAATAGATTGCCAGAGCTCATCCGTTAATGTAACTGTAAGATCTCTTTCCCAATGTGATTTAATGATAGAAAGAGAAGGAGATTGTAGATCCAACAGTATAGTGTAGATCTCCTTAATTACCCCCTTTTTATGAATGTTTATACCTATGATTTTATCTAGAGCTGTCTCATCAGGTAATTCAGGAAATGAGGGATATCCATTCTTCACAAAATGTCGCAGTTGCAAATATCGAAAAAAATGTGTACGTGGGATATTAAACCGTTCCATAAGTTGTGTAAACGAAGCAAATGTACCATCAATGAAAAGGTGTTTAACTTGACTTAATCCATTTCTTTCCCAAATTTTAAAGGCAGAGTCGGACATAGAAGGTGGGAACATATGATTAGAGCAGATAGGAGTTTTAAATGACATAAAATGTAGCCCGAATCTTTTCCTGCACTGTATCCAAATTCTCAGGGAGTTATAAAGCAGAGGGTTGCATTTATAGGTACATATTTCTAAAGGGAGAGCGGAGGTCAATAACGCAGGTAAGCTAGTCTTGCCACAATTGGACGACTCAATCTGAAGCCAAGACGGGGTTTCTGTAGGAAAGTCACTAATCCAATATAGCATGTTTCGTATATTTGCTGCCCAGTAATAAGACTGGAAATTTGGCAACGCCAATCCGCCCACAGGCCTAGGTCTCTGCATAAAATCCTGCCGTATTCTGGGGGATTTACTATTCCAAATAAACGCAGAAATATGTTTATTTAGTGTCACAAAATATTTCTTTGGGATATAACATGGGATGCATTGAAATAAATAAAGGAACTTGGGCAATATGTTCATTTTTATAGAATTGACACGGCCTATTAATGATAGTGGCAAATTATTCCACCTTTGAAGGTCTAATTTAGTATTTTCAAAGAGTGGTGTAAAGTTCTTTCTAAAGAGATCCTTATATTTGCGAGTGACCTTGATCCCCAGGTAAGTCACGTAATCTAATTTAACTTTGAAAGGAAAGTTTGTAAATGAAATCTTCCTAGCTTTAGAGTTTATACTAAGTAATTCACTTTTATGCAAATTTAACTTGTAACCCGAAATAGTGCCAAATTGTTCAAATATAGCAAGAGCATGGGGAAGAGAGCACAATGGGTCTGAGAGATACAGCAGAAGGTCATCAGCATATAGGGATATTTTGTGCTCCTGGTCCGCTCTGTAAATACCTTTAATATTATTTTCTGCTCGCAACTTAATTGCCAACGGTTCAATTGCTAACGCAAATAAAAGAGGGGACAAAGGACACCCCTGTCTTGTCCCACGGTGGAGTGGGAAGAAACAAGAATATAATGAATTTGTTCTAACACGTGCCATAGGCGAGGAATAAAGCACCTGAACCCAAGAAATGAATTTAGGGCCAAACCCAAATTTATTTAATATGTAAAACAGATAATCCCACTCCACCCGGTCGAAGGCCTTTTCAGCATCAAGTGATAAAGCGACTTCTGGGGTTGCAGTTGACTCCGTGTGTAATATGTTAAAAAATCTACGTAAGTTGAAAAAGCCATGCCTCCCTTTTACAAATCCTGTTTGATCAGATGAAATAATATGAGGTAAACATCGTTCTAGTCTGAGAGCCAGGATTTTAGACAATATTTTAAGGTCCACATTTAACAACGAAATAGGACGGTATGATGAACACTCGAGTGGATCCTTATTTGGCTTCAATAATAAAGAAATAGTAGCTTGACGAAGCGTTGGGGGAAGACATTGCGAGTTAAATGATTCAATAAACATTTCTCTTAACAACGGAGATAAACTATCTTTAAAGGTCTTGAAAAATTCAGCGGGATAGCCATCTGGTCCTGGTGATTTTGCATTCTGCATTGAGTTAATTGCTAATTTAATTTCTTCTACAGTAATCGGTTCCTCCAGTTGATCCCTAAATGTAGAGTCTAAAGTTGTAATTGTCATCTTTTCAAAAAAATTATCAAACAATCCAGGCCTTTGTGAAGATTCTGATTTATAAAGGCTAGAGTAAAATATTTTAAAACTCTCATTTATTTTTTGTGGATCCGTAGTGACCTGTCCAGATTGGGTTTTAATCTCAGGAATCAAATGTGCAGTTTCGGATCTACGGAGCTGATGTGCCAAAATCTTAGACGTTTTGTCCCCATGCTCATACCACATTCCTCTAGTCCTAAGAATCATACGTTCAGACTGTTCGGTGGAAATTAAATTGAACTCTGTTTGCAAATTTAATCTTTGTTTATACAATTCTGAAGATGGGGTTATAGAATGTTGTTTGTCTAGTTGTGAGATCAGATCTGTCAGTTCAGTTAGACGTTTTAACTTTTGTTTCTTATTATGTGAGCAGTAGGATATAATGTGACCACGTAAAAATGCTTTCAAGCTTTCCCAAACTGTACTAAAAGTTATACCAGGTGAAATGTTCACTTCTAAGAAAAAATCAATTTGTTCAGAAATATATTGTACAAATTCTTTATCTGACAATAAGAGAGGATTGAGTCGCCAAGAATATACAGAACGTTTGTCTGGAAAACTAAGTTCCAAAACAAACGGGCTATGATCAGAGATAACTATACTATCATATCTACACGTCTTAATATTAGGAAGTAATTTTTTATCTACAAAAAAATAATCTATACGTGAATACGTTTGATGAACTGCAGAAAAAAAGGAATATTGTCGGGTATATGGGTTTAAATATCGCCACACATCTACAGCACCGTAATTCCGTAAAAATGACTGTAAAACTATAGAAGATTTTGGGAGTGAAGAGTTTTTGGTCGAGGAACGGTCCAGCACTGAATCCATGACCGTATTCATGTCTCCTCCGATTATTAGTTGGTGAGTATTAATTAGAGGAAGGGAGTGAATCAGGTTATTGAAGAATTTAGGGTCGTCAAAATTAGGGGCATATATGTTTGCTAAAATAATAGGAGTATTATAAAGTGACCCAGTCACAATAATGTAACGGTCATTGGAGTCAGTCATTACATCCGATACTATAAATGGAGTGTTTTTATGGACTAAAATTGCTGCGCCTCGTGCTTTACCATTAAATTTGGAATGAAATATTTGCCCAACCCAACTTTTTTTAAGCCTTGAATGATCTATATCTTTAAGGTGTATTTCCTGCAGGAATGCTATATGTACGGTGGCCGAGGGGTGCAAACGCGCTGCAAAAAGAAAACAGCGTTCCAAAAGTTGAAACACGCATCAAAATGAAAACAACAGCGTTCCAAAAGTTGAAACACGCATCAAAATGAAAACAACAGCGCTCCAAAAGTTGAAACACGCATCAAAATGAAAACAACAGCGTTCCAAAAGTTGAAACACGCATCAAAATGAAAACAGCGCTCCAACAGATGAGGCGCACTGCAAAAGATAAGTCGCGCTCCCAAAAGGGGACGACATGCAAACAGACGAACGAGCTGCAAATAGAAAAGCCACAACGGAAGTGCTCCAGACCACTAGGGGCAGTCGAACAAAGAACAAATCATAAAGCATATTATAGTTTTCGGAATGGCAATAGTTATTTGTGTATTTTAACTTATTTATTACTGAAGAATATTTTACACATCGAAACTATCTTGTTGTATTTGTTTTAATACTATGCGATAGAGGGGTGATGTATTCATGTTCGGTTGGCTTAGTGGTCTAACACATTGCCTTGAATGTGGGAGACCTGGGTTCGATTCCCGGTCTCGGAAATTTTTGTGGTATTAATTTCTTTTTTTTTTTTAAGCCTTTTGTTTTGGATAAATCGGGTGGAATAGATAAATACATCTACATGTTTATTCTTTGTTGTTGCTTGGTTTATGTTGGTGGCTAGAGTTTTAGTTTGTTTTAGGCAGCAAGCGTGGGGAGGAGGTTGGGGGTTGTCACGCCTCCTCCAGCAACAACCTAAAACAAGCTAAAAGTCTTGCCAACAACATAAACCAAGCAACAACAAATAATAAACATGTAGATGTATTTATCTATTCCATCCGATTTATCCAAAACAAAAGGCTTAAAAAAAAAAATTTGATACCACAAAAATTTCCGAGATCGGGAATCGAACCCAGGTCTCCCACATTCGAGGCAATGTGTTAGACCACTAAGCCAACCGAACATCATTATGTCACCCCTCTATCGCATAGTATTAAAACAAATACAACGAGATAGTTTCGATGTGTAAAACATTCTTCAGTAATAAATAAGTTAAAATACACAAATAACTATTGCCATTCCGAAAACTATAATATGCTTATGATTTGTTCTTTGTTCGACTGCCCCTAGTGGTCTGGAGCACTTCCGTTGTAGCTTTTCTATTTGCAGCTCGTTCTGTATTTGCAGGTCGTCCTCTTTTGGGAGCGCGACTTATCTTTTGCAGTGCGCCTCATCTGTTGGAGCGCTGTTTTCATTTTGATGCGTGTTTCAACTTTTGGAACGCTGTTGTTTTCATTTTGATGCGTGTTTCAACTTTTGGAACGCTGTTGTTTTCATTTTGATGCGTGTTTCAACTTTTGGAACGCTGTTGTTTTCATTTTGATGCGTGTTTCAACTTTTGGAACGCCGTTTTCTTTTTGCAGCGTGCTGTTCTGTTTTTGCTGCGCGTTTGCACCCCTCGGCCACCGTATATATGTACCTTAAGGCGGCAGAGATGAGAAAGTACCTTGTTCCGTTTCACTGGATGATTCAATCCCTTCACATTCCAACTAACAAAATTAACATGGCAACCATTACTTACAGAGGTAGAGGTATCATCAGTGGAAGTCAACATCTACATACATGATGAGAAAGAACGGTCCAAATCACATTGAATAGTCTTGTCATTGGTGTACACCGTAAATTTGTAGTTAGCCAGCATCTGTGTAGATAATAAATGACAAATTGAGCACACACACACAAAAAAGGGGAAGAAAAAAAAAATAGTACCCCCCCACCCCCTCCCACAATCAGTGTTGTCCCCAACTGACAAACACAACATCCCCAAAGTCTCTCTACTTTCTAAAGGAACCATTCACCTTAATCTCAACCACAGTCCCAAAAAAATAAAAAAATAAATGTCTAAACTTATAAATCACCCATTTACCCATTTATCCCAAAGCGTATTGGAAAAAGTCACAACATCAAACATTATGTATTTCAATTTAAGAGAAAAGACGATAACAAACTCCTAAAACTGCTAAAATAACATGACAAAATAAAATAAGCAGGGTGCGTTTATTTAACATCTACCATACGCTGGCTCGGGCGGCGCTGTTCGTTTAATACACAGTCTACCAACGCCATTATCCACTCAGCTGCCCCAGAAAAATAAACAAACGCACCCTCAGTTCGCACCAGTCCGTAGATGCAGGAAGTATTTCTCAAAGTTTTTCAGTCAAACCAGAAAACTATCAGTTAAATAATAATAATAAAAGCAAAACTACAGGAGATAAGAGACAAAGAACTTCCCATTTAAAAATTAGCTACTTTTAAACATAGAAGTCCCGGGGTGTCACGTGACGTAAACAAACGCACAGTACCGTCTCGTGTCCTCACAGCCTCCTGTACTGATCACTCCAGAGATGAACCAAACTTGGATTCAACAAAAGTTTTCGCTGTCTCAGGAGAATCAAACACTTTTGTTTCGCCGTTGATGGAGATCCGAAACCGGGCAGGATAAAGAAGACCGTAGCGAACTCCATCTTTTCCCTGTAGAAGCTTCTTTACCCCGCTGAAGGCAGCTCGGCGTCTGGACAGGTCGATGCTGAAGTCGGGAAAGATGAGAATCTGCTCCCCTCGAAACTCCAACTTGCCTTTCTGTCTGGCCAGTTGTTGTATCCGCTCCTTCTCCTGGTAGTAATGGATGCGCACGATAAAGGCCCGTGGACGTTGTCCCCTCGAGGGCACCGCTGCTGCGGCTCGATGAGCTCTGTCGAGGAGTGGAGCCTTCTCCAGCCCGCCGGGACCACCCAGTACATCAAATAACAGGTCAGCCATGAATCTGGTGGGGTTTCCCTGCTCCAGTCCTTCAGGAACTCCCAGTATTCGCAAATTGCAGCGTCTTCCTCTGTTTTCCAACTCGTCTGTCTTCTCCAATAACTTTTTATATCGGTTGTTTAGGTCAGCATAGCTGGTTTCGACAACTTCCAAGCGCTTGTCTAAATTCTCCAGGCCTTCTTCACAGTCACCCACTTTCTTTGTGAATTCGTCCACAGCAGCTTGAATGGGTGAAATGGCTTTTGCGATTTCTTCTTTAATTTCACCTCGTAGGTTTTCGTTTTCCTCTTGAATGACTTCTTTCACAATATCGCGGAATGCTAACAGCGTGGCCTGGTCTATTTGCGCTTTGCTAGCAGCCTCCGAGCTGTTAGCTTGCGCTCCTTTAGCAGATGCTTTAGGCGGCATTTTGCTTCAAGACAAGGCAGAAGTTTGTAAAATAACGTCGATTCTCTACTTGCAACTTAAAATATATAAGAATTGGGCCACTTTGGGTGATCTATAAACTTATTTTTTATAAATGTTGGGACCTCGTGGTTCGCACGTCTACTCCATAACGCGCCCCCTAGCGGTTCCCCTCCAACGGCACATTTAATACAATGGAGAAAGATACAAATGCATCCATCGAATTTAGCCATTTAAAACTTTAGATTTTAGCGATTTGGCTTCAGTTCGTGAAGAAGAAGTTATTTTGAGTGATAAACAACAAACAGCAAGGTTTCTTTTGTCCGTGTTGCTTTTTTTTTCAGGAGAGGTTTCACATACATGAAGTGAGCACCAGATGTCAGCAAAGCAGAGCAATCTACAGTGCTCTGTAAGAGTTATCACGATAGCTTTGCTGACATCTGGTGCTCACTTCATGTATGTGAAACCTCTCCTGAAAAAAAAAGCAACACGGACAAAAGAAACCTTGCTGTTTGTTGTTTATCACTCAAAATAACTTCTTCTTCACGAACTGAAGCCAAATCGCTAAAATCTAAAGTTTTAAATGGCTAAATTCGACGGATGCGTTTGTATCTTTCTCCATTGTATTAAATGTGCCGTTGGAGCAGAGATCTGTATCTGACGTCACAATCACGTGACCGGAAAAACCCGAATTTACCGTGTAAAAAAACGGCGCTAATTTTAAACTATTTTGGAGAGGAATTTTCATTAATTTCACATTGTTTTAGCAAAAACGATCAGAGGTCAATCTTAATATATATATATGTTGTGCCATTTTATGGAAAGTTAAAAGATGATGTCAGCGGAGCTTTAAGTTCAGTGTCCGTGTTTCCACCTTGTCCATGGATTTTGCTTTCCAGCCCTCATGTTCTACTCCTCATTGCTCCATTAGTTATTGTTTTTGCTGCCACAACAGCTATTGTTTTTGTCTTTTCACTCCCAAATAAATAAATATCTTTATTTTATCCCTGAGTTCCCCATGTTTGTCTGTGATAGTCATAGAGTCAAAATGTCATAACTGTGTAAGCAGAAAAATATCGAGATGTATCAAACTGTGTGCATGCAGGTTTCTGCACACCGTTCCTTAATACATCTCAACAAATGTGGAACTAAATGCACATAACTTCTCCCTTGAAACACCTTTATTTAAATATGTATACAGTATAGATACAAACATGTCCTGCGTGTGTGTGGTTCTCTTTCCTGCACAATCAAATATGATGTCTACAAAGTACATGAAGAAAATTTGTGAATTTAATGGACTGTGAAAATGGTCAGACACAAAAGTGGGAGTGAAGCCTAGGACAGCTGCCCATTATCTCTCATTCATTAAAGTTAGATGACACTTCCTGGACATGAATTAAATACTATTATTGTAAAAAATAAATAAATAAAAGTAAACTGGTAGTGCAGATCTGATGCGGTAACTCAGTTTCATTGTTCGACTTTAAAACACAAATACTCAAGCTCAGGAGAAAACCTTGAGTTAAAGAATTGAATGTTTATATTTATGTGTATTTAGATGAATTTCAGTACTTTGTTTTCATTCATTCAACCTTTATTTAGGCAGGTTAATCCCACTGAGCCTCGAGGACTCATTTACAAGAGAGACCTGGATTGTACTGTAGTTCGATGCTGTAAATTAAAAAAGTTTGCAAGGCGATACGCACATTCTCATGGCAGGTCAAAATGTTGCAATTTTTTTTGCACACTTTCACTCAACATTCATTTTCATACATGTTTATGGAAGCAGGTTATGCAACCTATTTGTACATCCATTCATGTTGATACATGAAACCCCAGAACTCAGAAAAACTTCCTTTGGTCCATCACAATAAGAGAATCAAGCATATAGTAAAGGTTGACCTCAAAATGGTTTAAAATTATATGAAGCTTATTAAAAAGCATAGGAAATCTATTCTCAAATAAAATATAAAATTCATAAACTGCCAGGTATTTTGAGAAATTATTCATAAAATTATTCTGTTTTGTTTACAACTTGGGGCAGCACGGTGGCACAACTGGTAGAGCTGCTGCCTCTCAGCAAACAGATTGCCCCAGTTCAAATCTTGGTCTGTGGGCCTTTCTGGGTGGAGTTTGCATGTTCTCTCTGTGCATGCATGGGTTTTCTCCGGGAACTCCGGTTTCCTCTCACAGACCAAAAACATACATGTTAGGCTGATTTGTAACTCTAATTTGTTCCTAGGTGTGAGTGAGAGAGTGAATGGTTGTTTGTCTCGTTTGTCTCTATGTTCATTCATTCATTCATTCAACCTTTATTTATACAGGCTAGCCTCGTTGAGTCACGGGGACTCATTTACAAGAGGGACCTGTCTCACTCACACCAAACAACCATCCACTCTCACACTCACACCTAGGGTCAATTTAGAGTCACCAATCAGCCTAACAAGCATGTTTTTTGGTCTGTGGGAGGAAACCGGAGTACCCGGAGGAAACCCACGCATGCACGGGGAGAACATGCAAACTCCACCCAGAAAGGCCCCAGACCGGGATTTGAACCGGCAAATATGTGTCCCTGTGATGGACTGGGGATGTTTCCTGGGTGTACCCCACCTCTCGCACAGTGATGGCTGGACATGGGCACCATTGACCCCCGTGACCCAAATAAGGAAGAAGCGGGTAAAGATAATGGATGGATGCTTACAACTTAGAGCACATGCTACCATTTGCTAAAATAACTTATTCTTAATCTTTGTGATTTTAGTTCTATTAGAACTCAAAATTACAACTGTATTTCTGACACATATGCACAAAAATATAAATAAATGAAGAGTCAAATTTGGCACAAGTCATTTACAAATGTGAAACTAATGCATTTAGTTTGTTTAATCATGGAGAAATAAAACAAAAGAAAGATAATGTCTTAAAATTACCTCTTTGTTGAAGCGAGCAGACACAAACCATCTGACTGTCACTCCAAACATGATCAAATTAAAGAGGAACACCAGGCTATACACTCCCACTGTGGTCACCGTCTTCACTGTGCTGTTAGTTACTGTGTCACTGGTTAGATAGCAGCTACACAGAAAAGAAGCACATCAAACATTTAAAGGGCATTATATATCATGTTTTGATTCCAGAAAACCTAAAAATGTTGATAGTTTTAACATTAAATCCCACATTTGTCCGTCTCACTTTCCTCCATGTAGATGAACATTTTAAAACACATTTCTCTAACACATTTATAGCCTTTGGCCACAAACCACCGGAACCATGGATGTGCTCTAATGTTAAAAAGCCTGCTTCTGAAATTCCAACAGGAGGTTGGCTTGAAGCACAGCAATCAAGGCTACTTATGGGACAGATCTGGTTGGCAGGCTGTAGACTGACAAAGTCCTCTGGATGGGCGACGAAACGTTTCTTCACTTAAAGAGGCTGTTCCAGATTACATGATTTAACCTACCGGTATTTTGTTATCTACCTGGATGATTGAGCTTATATAACTTTCTCTTAATCTTTTTGATGGGTTTTTCTGCCAGGCATTCCCAACAAACCCTCATTAAACATTTGGCTCTACCGGGTCTATCCAGCATCTTCCCGTGCCATCTGATCCAACTCACTACCTGGTGATGATCAGTTGACAGCTCAGCTCCCCTCGTCACCCAAGTGTCTAAAAACACAGCCGCAAATCAGATGACATGACTACAAAGTCAATCATCAATCTACGACCTATAGGGCATCCTGGTGCCAAGTGCACCTATAGACACTCTTATGTTAGAACATGGTGTTTGTGATGGACAAACTATGACTAGCACTGAAGCCCAACAACAGAGCTCAGCTCAAGTTCAGAGCAGAGAGGCATTTCCTTCCAATCACGCCCCTCCACGTCTCACTGTTGTTACCTGCATGAGTATTGAAGACCCCAGCAGAATAGAAGAGTCCCCAGCTGGCACACCTTCCAGCACCCCTACCAAGGACTCCAAGAAGGCCGGATACTATGAACTGTCATTTGGTGCTTAGGCACAAATAACTGTCAGAGCCCATCCCTCCATCCGAAGGCGGAGGGAAGCTACCCTCTCATCCACCGGGGAAAACTCCAACTCACAGGCACCAAGTGTGGGGGGCTAAAGTAGACCCACATCAGCTCAGCACCTCTCACCATGGGAAACTCCAGAGTAGAATAAGGACCAGCCCTTCTCAAGGAGATTGGTTCCAGAGCCGGTGCTGTGTGTTAAGTGAACACAACTATATCTAATTGGCACCTTTCAACCTCATGCACAAGCTCAGGCTCCTTCTCTGCCAGAGAGGTTATGTTCCATGTCCCAAGAGCCAACTTTGGTAAGCCAGGGTCAAAGCCCCAAGGCCCTCGTCTTCGGCCACTGCCCATGGCATCATGCCCCTGACTTTTGTGGCCCCTCCTGCAGGTGGTGGACCCACAGGAAAGCAAATCCATGTTGTTCCTTTGGGCTGAGCCTGACCTGGCCCCATCTGTGCAGACCCTGGCCTGGCTCCAAGGTGGGGACCCGGTAACCCACGTCCAGACAAGAGACACTGAGCTCCTTGTTTTCTTTTGTCCTTCTTAGTTTAGGTGACTTGAAAATTAAATGAGGGTCAATAAAAATGACCTTAAAGTGAGACTAAACCCAGGTTGAGACGGTAACTCCTCCTTCCAAAATCTCCCTGAAAATGGGCGTGTCGAGAGACAAGGAAGGGTGGAGGTAGAGTTGTGCTTTTGTTCACGCCTCCACCTGCAACAACCTAAAACAAATTAAACCTCTAGCCAACAACATACACCAAGCAACAACAAAGAATAAACATGTAGATGTATTTATCCATTCCACCCATTCCATCCAAAACCAAAGGCCTAAAAAAATGAAAATGAAAAGAAAAATAAAACCGCTTGTCAGGAGTGAAATGCAGCACTTCCATATAAGGTATGCACTTCTCATCTCTGCAGGGGATTGGCTCTGCTTGAACCACCTGTGTGACATCACACATGAGCAGACATGTCACACATGAGCGTTTGCACAAATAAGAAAATTAAGGTGTAATCCACCAGTTCAACCCATAGAACTACCGTAAACACATTTTTAGACCAAATATTGCCAAATACACTTGTTACTTGTTATTACACTTTTTTTACTATTTTATGCTTATGTGTATTAAATGTTTTAGTGTTTAGTGTTTAGATGGTTACTGTTGCACCGAGGGACTGAGAGAAACGCAATTTCGGTCCTGTGTATGTCCTGTACATATTGCAGTTCTGACAATAAAGTTGACTTTGACTTTGATATTGCCAATTTACACAGATATGCACAATTATGTGAGAATAAACACAGCCATAGTGCTAGATAACATTTTAAACACATTCTAGGGAGTTTATCAGCTAAAAAAAGTTAATTTTGGGTTTAGTCACACTTTAAGGTTCATTTATTTTTTTTTACTTATATTTTTAGTAAAGCAAATTAATTAACATCTGTTTACACTGTTTATATATTCCGTTGAAATATTTGAACATAATCTGGAGTAAATACATGCAAAACTATTTATATCTAAATGTTGTTTATTCTTTCAGACTGTACAGTTTCATACATTGTTCCTGCCTTTTCCTTACATTGCAGAGCCATTGGGCTTGGACACATCCAGAGGGGCACGGCCATAATAGTCTGTGTTTATGATCACCACCACTGACACAATGACTGCAGGAACACCTGAAACACAACAATTAATTGCTTTGCGAGGTACTTAGTTTAATGGTGCAGCCTCATAACTTCAGGCTCAGATGATGCCACTCACCCCATCCCACCACGCTGAGTTTGAGCAAGTATCTCCTGATGTAGATGTTGAAGACTTTGACTAACAGAAGGTATAGATGCAAACCCTCCAAGGCCATCCAGCTGAACGTGGCCAACAGGGAGTAATGAAGACCAAGAGCCATGTAAAAACAAAACCCAGTATGGTACATTGCTGCTACTGCCTCACTGGGGAGGAAGTGAATGTTGAGGAGGATCAGAGCCACTGAGAGGCTGATGTGGATCTTCTTAGAATCATCTTCTCTGAGTTTTCTGCAAATAGAAAATGGTTGTTTTGTACTCCAATAATTTTTTGTCATGTAGACTGGAAGGCAGAATAATATAAAAATGAATTAGAGAAATATATTGCATTAGCATTGTTTCAACTAAAAGAAAAATGAAGGTCAATAAATAAAATACTGAGGGTGGTCAGAAGAAGGCAGCTGCAAAAAGTAAAAATTAAAATAGCATGAGAGTAAAATATGATACAGATAATTAGGAAAATAATTGTTGGATGCTGAGAGAAATGTCATTCATTGTGGTAAAGTTACCTGTTGGAGATAAAGATCAGAACAGTGATGACCAGAGCAAATAGGGAAATACTACAGCTGATGATGGTAATGTACGACTGAATCTGCTGGTCTACAGATGAGAGGGTTTCCTCAGACACAGTCACCTGTGGAGAAAATACACTCATTCTGTTGCAACTCTTAAACTGTTGTTGCTTACTTACAAAATATTTAATTAATTTTAATGAAGCATAGTCACATTTCAGTGTCATGTTTAAGTTTTGTGTGTGCGTGTGTTGTGTGTGTGTTGTGTGTGTGTGTGTGTGTGTGTGTGTGTGTGTGTGTGTGTGTGTGTGTGTGTGTGTGTGTGTGTGTGTGTGTATTTGTGTGTGGGAGGGGTGTGGTCAAGATTGACATTTAAAAATAGAAATTATTTTTACAAGATAGGCACACACATTATGGATGTTCAGTTATTGTGCTTTAGTTCAGTAATTATCCTGATAATTTGTGTCACCGAAATTGTCTTACTTTCCAACAACTAACATCATCATTTGTTTTCTCGTTTACAATTATAAGAATATAATGCATATTTGTTTACGTGATGTGTCTCAAAAGCTAGCCTTAGAGCCTGCCTTTGGTTCTTTTATTAGAGGTTTTGGATTGTTTTTCATTATTTGGGTCCTCTAACTACAACTGCAGGTTAAAATAATTGCTTGCAAAACAAAATTGCCAAGATGTGCTTTGTGACAAGGAATTTTCTTTAGAGTTATATTTCTTAAATAACCATTATTGAATACTGGGCATAATAAGGATGCCCAAAACTGATAATAAAATGTATTTTGAAACATAATAGCTTAATTGTTTTTCGAGTCAGTAAAGCTACAAGTGGCTCTGTTCAGACTAGAAAGCTCTCAAATGGCATCTGCTTCAATAGAAGAACGATGGCAATCTAAAACATGGGTTTAGATTTTTATTGCATCAGAAATTGTGCAGAAATGTTTATGTACCAGGTATCTTTCGATGAAAGATAACCTTCATGTTTTCATGTTAAGTCATTGTAAAGTTAACCTATAATGTAAGCTTTTGAGGACATGAAAACATATTCGGTATAACAAATTGCCTTGGCTTTTATAGATGCTTTCACGAATAACAAAGAAAACTGACCTTATGTATGCATTAGTTTTAATGTAATTTTGCTTTTGTTTTTTTGTTTTGTGTTGACAGCCTTTTCATGCTCGCTTATAATGAAAAACACCATTCCTACCATGAGCACACCAAAGTATGTAAGATGATCACAGGAGCAGGTGACATTAGTCTGATAAGGTTCCCACAGTGTCTGACAGCCCTCTGTTTTCAAGTCTGGCAATTCAAGAAGATCTTCATTAATCATACCGTTGACATATCTAGACTTCAACTAATTACAAAAAACTATTTGTCATCTAACAACCAAAGCCAAAACCAAACCTAATAATAAATGCAACACTTAATACTCACCATCATTTAATGTATCTAAGAATACACACACGGGCTTATTGGTTTTCTGTGACACAAAAACAATCCTGGATTACATGTGGGTAACAACCCATGTTTATCATGTTTATCACTTATCTTTACAAGACAAAACATCAAATCTGCACTTTTAATGCATAATTTAATACATAATTCTGCAACAACAGATAAAAAAATGCTACCAAAGTTACAATTCCATGATCATGGTAAAGAAATTAAAATGCACTTACAGTTATGTTAGCAATAGGTATGGTGATGTTGACTCGTTCCTCAAGTCTTGAAGTATTCTTGCCACGCACACTCAGGCTGTAAAGCTTTCCATCATACAGCTCTGAGCCGTTCCACATCTGCAAAACAATATAAAGTTAGACAGCTGATTTAAAAATGTACACAGTTTATTTATTGGCAAATGTTTACTCATTATTTTAACGTAGCATTGCTACATAAAAATAGAGGGTGAGTGGAGACAACAATTCATTCTGCTGTGTCAGTCATTTAAGTATGTGATGTTACCACCATTTTATCTTTTAAGACTTCATGGATTTTATCTGTTTTATAACACAACATCTAATATTATTGTATCAATTGATGAATGTAGCATCATTATATTGACATTTTGTGGCTTATTGTAACCAGTTTGAATAAAGAGAATTATTCTGCACCAATTTTCCTGCAACTGCAGATAACCTGAATATTGTTTCTGGATAGTTCTACAACATTGTTTGGTGACATAAACTAACACATCTACCTTGGTCTGTAATAAAGATGACAACCTATCCTTGATTTGGTATGATGTTCTAAACAAAATAATTTGTTGTCATGAGAAGCCCTTAGTGAAGGGCTTTTTACATTTATTGGGCTCTTTAAATTTAACTCAGTCTGTAAATGGTCCCACCCAGGAAAGTGGGCACACACTGGGCATGGTTTTATCACTTGGTGTTCCTGTTTTTTAAATCTTGAAATCGGTGATGCTGTGTTTTCAGACCACAGGCCTGTTTTCTTTGAGTTTGTTCCTCTCTGTCACTCCTCTAAACCAGGGATACTCATTGCGTATCTCGTGAGCCACATGCAGCTCGCCATGATTTATAGGTGGCTCGTGACAGGTTGCAACGATACGCCAGCAGAGCCAATACATTTTTAAAACGTGCTGGTACATTGCACAATAATTATGCATGTCGGCTCAGGCTTCTTTGATGCGGTTTTACTAATAATGTGTTAATTTACTTGTTGAGGAAGAGGCAGGTCCGACCGGCTGGCAGAGGTAAAAAAAAAAAAAAGTCTGTTAAGCGTCAGATGAATAAGCTGATCATCTTAGGCTGCTTATGCCAGCTGACCGGCTAGTCAAAAGACGTAAAAAAAAACCCCACCCTGTTA
>JBBPBX010026351.1:20448-32367 GCA_038048925.1 Garcialebias charrua | reverse complement strand
TATATATATAGATAGATAGATAGATAGATAGATAGATAGATAGATAGATAGATAGATAGATAGATAGATAGATAGATAGATAGATAGATAGATAGATAGATAGATAGATAGATAGATAGATATAGATATATATAGATATGGACCAGAAAGTCGCAGGTTCAACTCCCCCGCCATGCTACTTGACTAGCTGTCCACTTGAGTGAGTGTACAACACATCTTCAAAAACAAACATAGCACTGTTAGCAAAAACTGTAGACATTTATATGAATACAAATGCCTAAAATGTATATTTATTTATTTGTGAAAACAGCAGCAATATGGGTTTTAATTCTGTGGTTTCAAAAGTACTTTTGCTGCTGCATGTATTTGGCTGCATGTGAAAAAGAAAACTAGAAAGCAAAACGGAAGTGACGTCGTTGTCATGAGCGAACTTCCGCTTTGCACGTGTGTTTATTAAAAGCGTGGGCAGCCGAAGCAGCTTATTAACCATAGCAGTTTATTTTCATTAGCTGTTTGTGCATCAAAGGAAATATGGGGAAGTTTAATGTGGTGATGCTGAGATATTTATCTCGAGAGGACTTCCGTGTCCTCACCGCGGTAAGTACCGAGTTGTGTTCGAGCACAGTTAGCCTGAGCTAGGCTAGCTGGACCGTTTGACAGAATAACCTGACCCAGTTTTCAGCTAAACACAGAAACAGCTGATGTTTGTTTAATATAACTTTATGGAGCTAAAGGTATTTCAGCGAAAATGTTCCGCAAGCAGTTTATTACAGTAACAGGCGGCACAGCAATGTTAATACTGGTAGTGACAACTTTTTACACGAATAATTTTTTTTAAAGTGTTTAAATCGGTTTGTGATTGAGAGGAAAATCCCTTATAACAAGTGTAAATACAAGTGGTTAAAGTGTAGTACGATACTACGATTAACGCCTTTTTATTAGATAGGGTTGCCATCAACCAATATTTGCATGCCTCATGTAATTCAATATGAAATTTAATAAACGAGTACTGTATTAGTTATAATCAAGCAGTTTAGTCTAAGCATTATTTGTAATTATGAGCAGATGTGAATTATAGATGGCAAAAACTGTCAGTCTCACCAAGTCATCGTTGTGGCAGTGTGTATCCCACATTGATTCTCTTTCTTTTGTTTCTCTGTGAACTCTCCTCGTGCAGGTCGAGATGGGGATGAAGAACCACGAGATTGTTCCAGTCAGCCTTCTGTCATCTATTGCAAGCCTCAGACATGGGGGCTGCAACAAGATCCTCAAAGAACTTGTGAAACACAACCTTGTGGTCTATGAACGTACTAAAGGTAAGAGCTGGCATCATGTCACACCTTGAGATGGAGACGATGGCAGGTAGATGAATTTTCTGATGTGCTGTGTGTTGGTTTTAGCTGTGCAGGGCTACAGATTGAACTATGGAGGATATGACTACCTGGCCCTGAAGACTTTGTGCTCCAGAGAAGTGATACTGTCAGTTGGCAACCAGATGGGCGTGGGCAAAGAGTCAGGTAGAAAAATAAACCCCAATTACTGTATATAAATACTAGTTTTAGAAACTTTTTTTTTATTGGACCTGTGATTTGGTCAATATCAGTGATATCATGCACACTGTTTTATTTAATTTAATGGCATTCACTTAAAATCAAGTGTTTAGTGATTGAACTTCGCAGGAAACATGTTCCAGAATTACAGAAATGTCATATCAATAAACTTATAACCTTCTTCAGTTTAGGACAAGATTTATGGCAACGTATTTGTCACTCATTTATCTGCAGTCACAAAACGGTTCTAAAAATTCAAAAGAAATAAAGCAGAATTCTACTTTTGATCATTCCCATAAAATTTACCTGATTAAAAATGGAGCTACATTTCTATTCATTTTGTATAGATATATTTATTGTGGCGAGTCCAAGTGGGGAGCAGTACGCTTTGAAGCTCCACAGGCTGGGTCGTACCTCCTTCAGGAACCTTAAAAACAAGAGGGATTACCACAAACACCGGAAGAACATGTCCTGGCTGTACCTCTCACGTCTCTCTGCCATGAAGGAGTTTGCTTACATGAAGGTAACGAGTCAAACAACAGGAAGTTATGAAGAACAGACAATATTTGCCATCAATTAGGGAAATGTGAAGCAGCTGTCATTTAGCATTATTTTTAAATTGGCTCCTTTTTCTTCCCAGGCTCTGTATGATCGAGGCTTTCCTGTTCCCAAGCCTGTGGACTATAACAGACATGCTGTAGTGATGGAGCTCATCAATGGATATCCTCTGTGTGTAAATCTGATTTCTTGCTTTTCATACTGCATGGTACACTAATGGGTTTTCCTCGCCTCATATGTAAGCATTATCCTGCTCTTGCAGGTGTCAAGTTCACAAGTTGCAGGACACCGCTGCTCTTTACAGTGAATTCATGGACCTTATCGTCAAGCTGGCTAACCACGGCCTGATCCATGGAGACTTTAATGAGTTCAACCTGATGCTGGATGACCAGGACCACATAACTATGATCGACTTTCCTCAGATGGTGTCTACGTCACACCTCAATGCTGAATGGTGGGTTCTTCAATTTAAGAGTTAAAAAAAATCAATGTAATTATGAAAGAAAAAAAAGTTTCCTTACCACATCGACCATTTTTTGCAGGTACTTTGACCGCGATGTGAAGTGTATCAAAGATTTTTTTGCAAGGAAATATAATTATGAAAGTGAGCTCTTTCCAACTTTCAAGGACATCAGGTATCTTCATATATTTTATAGGTTAAAGGAAATACTGTTGAGTGCATTCTAGCTGCTAGACACACGCCTGACAATTATTTTTGAGTTTTGACGTTCTTACAAGAGCTTTTTTTTTCTTTTCTGCTGGTTCCTGCAGGCGCTCTTGTTCTCTAGATGTTGAAGTCTCAGCCAGTGGATTCACAAAAGATCTGCAGAAAAACTGTGCATTACTAGACCCAAGTGGACCTGAGCAGGAAACTGATGAAGAAGAAGAAGAAGATGATGATGAAGAAGAGGTGACAGACGAGGAGGCAGAAAGCGTGGAGGAAAGTGTGGACATAGAGGAATATAACCAAACGATGCTAGAACTAGAGGGATTGAAAGTGAGTGAACTACATGCAAAGATACAAGATCAGGAGGAGGAACATGGTAAAGAGACAAAAGAAGTAACTCAGAATGCATCAAGTGCTGAAGCTGATGAAGAAACAGGCAAGGAGTTTGAGGAAGAGTTGAAGGAAGTAGAAGATGAGTGTCCGGAGCTCACAGACCTTTCTGCTTCCAACAAAGAGTTAAAACCTTTCAGGTAAACTCAGCAGAATGATGACACAGTAAAACTCCAACATAGTGGCCTCTTCATCACTTATAAAACTTTAAAATTAAATATTTTTGTGAAATGGAATTCTAATCAGTAAGACTTATGTATCCTGAACATCCTTCTGCAAAAATAAGCTAAAAGCACTTTGAATATTTTAGCAGTTTCTAAACTGCTGGTGTTTATTACATAATTGAATCTACAGCGATGTCACTTATTTCAGTGGGATTTTTTAACTTTTAAGTCAGTGGTAATGCAAAATATATTAATTTGACAGAAGATGCAAAAATCAGCTCAAAACCTGCAGTTGTGATCTCACCACGTCTTTCTAGGAGCGGGCAATAAAGCAATCAAGAAATTAAATAATACGTTTATGATGACTTTTAAGATTAGCATTATGTCGAGCTCAGCACAAACAAGAACCAACGTTTCAACCGTTTTAATGCTTTTGCTTTTAAACATGTTACCACTATTTCCACAAAGCAGCATTAAGACTGGCAGCAGTTACTTTAAGGAGAATGAGTGCACCTGCTGAGAAGCTTAAAAGTGAGAATAAGAGCAAACATTAATTTGCATAATCTTCCCTAGCTGTTAGAGTAAGGAAAGAAAATGTCCACCATTATCAGTGACGTGACTGTGGCTTGCAGTGAGCAAGCTGTTCAGGTGTATTTTGCAAACCATTCAATTATATAATATTTTGTTAAAATCCAAGTTAACCATGTTTCCCTACACTATAAATCAGATACTACGCTTCTAGGTTAAATGTCCTATAGATGTACACAAACTTATTCTGGGTCTGAGCAGTGTTTGGATAATGTGTACATTGTGTGTGTGTGCTGCTAGCTTGTGCTAAAATGTAAATGCAGTGCAAGACAAAGAACAAGCCCTTTGTGTTTTGCCGCTGATAATGAAAGGCAGTTAGATTCTCCTCTTGTTGCTGAAGCGCAACATTTAATTTTCTTTATTTTGCTTTCCCACATCTCTGATTCTTTTTAATTTTGTGTTAAGTTTCCAGAGTTGTCTTAAAATGTGTCTTGACCACCACTGACCTTGTGCTTGTGTTTAAACTGTGACTAAACAGAAGTGATCTTTATTTCACATATGGTTTAAAAAATTAAAGCGGTTAGCCACTATTTTAACACGTGTAGCATCAAAAATGGCAGTAACAGAGGACAAGCCCCAATTATATCTTAAAAAAAAGTAAATAAAATAAGTTTATTACATTGTGGCAATTTCAAACACTGGGCTGAGATTCTGCCTTGCATGAATCAAACTTCATAGCTCATTTAAAATGTGTGAATAAAACAATGTGTCATAACATTATTTGGATGTTTTTCTGCTGCAGAGATTTGGACAGTCTTCAGCACACCGCAGAACACAGAAGAAGAACAGACAGTGAAGCCACGATGAACAGCATCGGGAGCTGCTCCACCATACCACCGGTAAGTATTACACTGTTGTCTGTAGGTGTAGCCGAGAGAGCCGCGTGTATTATATTATTTTAAAGTACCAATCTGCCAGCTGATTTGAATACCGGTACATAAAAACACATTTTTACCTGGAAACAAATTCACTGTATTAGGAAAAACTGTTCAGTCTTGTTAAGTGCTGCTAAAGCATCTTAACACAACTCTAGCAGTTTGTAAAAGGCGAGTTTCACAGACGTGTCTAAATGTTTTTGTAGACTGAGCACGTTAATTCTGCACTAACTCATCGTTGTTGCATGTTCTGCAGGAGGTCGTCCGTCAGAAAGTGCGGCGGCAGCTCACCAAACAGCAGAAGTCGGCACAGAGGAGGCGTCTGCAGAAAGGAGAGGCCAACTTGGTGACGCAGTCTAGAAGGGAGAACCAAAGTACCATCAAGTCCAGCATGGAGAGCGATTCCTTCTGGGGATAAGTGATAACATCAGACGGACAAAGAATTCATGTCAACGTGCCTTTTGTTATCTCCTGGGAATAATCTTAAACACGTCGTGATGGATGGAATAAAATATCAGAATTGCTGTGCAGCCAATCATCTGCTCCTACTGTTGTGGAGAAATCGATGATTATTGACAAAAAGATTCAACTGATTGTATTTCTGTCTGAACACGTTCTCCTAATAGAGTACTGAGCTTTCTCATTTTTAATCTATAGACTGTTTTACATAAAATCCAATACAATTTTTAACCACTTAGTATAATAAAGTGGTTACAGTGCACGACTGCTATGCTGTGTTGTGTTACAGAGACTGAGAAACAACACTGAAACTATTTCACATAACACTTCTCGATACAACTAACAATACTTGCTAGTCAAGTAAAACTTATGTTTCCTCATTTAATATGCAAAAATTTTGGCATAGCTGCAATAAACCGAAACAAATAAAGTGCTTTTATTAAAGTTTCTGCTCTGCTTTGGTAATACATAGTTGGCTTTTTATGGTAAACTCTGACTATTGGACTCCTTGGGTGTCCTGAAAGGCGCCTTTTAAATAAAATGATTATTATATTAAAGTCATGATTTTTTTTTATATATATAGTAAATACACCTGCTACTTAAATAAAACATGATACAAGAGAAGAAAGTGAGGAGAACCGGGTAGCTAAAAAACAAACTGCAGATTTGCTTAATTTATGTGCAAGAAGTTTTAAGAAAGGGGCTTGAATTCCTACTTGAACAAAGGCCATTCACAGAGAAGAGGCTGAATGGAGCCCAGACTTAAGTTGGTCCAAATTTGAGTGAAGTCAAAAAATATCCCTCCCCCCACATGTCCTAGTTACTCTTCGATGGACAGAATTGTCCCTGTGATGTCGCATACTATTTACATGATTAATGTATTAATCTTTTTGTTTTTAAAGTAAAATACTTGTGATTTCTTATTCACTTGGCTACTTTGTGCAGGTCTTAAACTGTGTGGGGATTAGCCAGCTGCACAGCCAGAGGGGAGGGGTTCTGCATTCCAGCTCTACACCTCTGTTTGTGCATGGGCCAAGGGAGCAAGGGGCCCCCTGAGCTAATTGGCAGGGAGAGTGACAAAGGTGGTCTGCTTCAAAAGAGAAACCCTAGTGAGATGTTCACACGAGTGGAGGAGGAAGAGAGAGATGCCTTCATATTTTGGATTTTCCCCACCCTGAGCAGGGGTAGTGGCGTTGGCTGCTAATTATCATTGTTGTATTTTGGTTGTAGCAGTGACACTGAACTTGGGATGAAGATGAGTTATGTGAAACTGGAGGAGAGCATCATGTCGTACCTGTCGCAGAGCGAGACTCACACCAGCCCCAAAGACTGTAAGTTACAATAAAACTACATTTGAGCTTAAGTTTTAAAGGAAAATAGTATTTTTGGTTTATGTGGGGTTTTTTTTTTTAGATGTGCTTTCTTATCACTCACAAATGTCTAAGTTATTATCCCTGCTACCACAAACTGATTTGTAATTTTTAGCATAACATGAGGGAATGTGACAACATTTACACAGTCCAAATAATCTTGTATTAGAAACTTCTGATCTGAGTAAGTTCTGGGGCGTTTCCTTCAGGTTCCAATTGAACTTAAACAAAAGAAGGAATGTTGGCGTACCATTTATTCTGGTTTAATGTTTATGTATTTAACTGCTGATCGGTCTTAAGAAATAAGTTTTGTGTTGGAACATTTATCATAATTTTATGTATTATAAATGTAGCACACCAACATCATGGATGCTTTTCTCAAGTGTGATGTGTGTTTCCAGTGAATGTGGTGGCCTTTCTTCATAACTTCTGGGAGAAGAAGTATACAGCTCCGGTCACTAATCCACCCAGTGAATCAGAGGGTTTTGGTGGGAAGATGCAGACAGAAAGCCTTCTGTTGTACGAGTCTGCACCTTCTCCTGGTCCTCCATACATCTGCTACGTCACACTTCCTGGAGGAAGCTGCTTTGGCAACTATAAAGTGTGTTCCTACCATCACCACCGTTTATAAATGTTACTTTACTTGTTAGTTATTTGCATGCTTCTAGCAATGACTTAAAGTGCTGCTGGAAATGTCATATTTGGTGAACCAACAAAATATATTTATCCTACAATCTGCTCTAAATATTCTAAAAGTAAAACAGGAGGCAAAATAAAAACGGTAATATCAGCTGATGTCTTCATTATTACAACTATTTGTTTTTTTTCATTCATTCAACCTTTATTTATACAGGCTAGCCTCGTTGAGTCACGGGGACTCATTTACAAGAGGGACCTGTCTCACTCACACCAAACAACCATCCACTCTCACACTCACACCTAGGGTCAATTTAGAGTCACCAATCAGCCTAACAAGCATGTTTTTTGGTCTGTGGGAGGAAACCGGAGTACCCGGAGGAAACCCACGCATGCACGGGGAGAACATGCAAACTCCACCCAGAAAGGCCCCGGACCGGGATTTGAACCGGCAACCTTCTCGCTGAGAGGCAGCAGCTCTACCAGTTGTGCCACCGTGCTGCCCAATATATATTGTTTAATATTGTTTAATATTGTTGAGTCATTCCATGAAGATGTGTGAGTTGCTAAAGCCAGGCTATAAAGTGAAGTGATGAGCAGCAGGATTGTTGCGTGCCCAGAGAGTGCACTACAGATGCAAAGTTTACTTCAGAGTGTGGATGAAGAATTTAAGAGAATGCCAGAGGAGCTGCTTTGTGGGTAGAGAGAAGGCAAATGGAGTTCCAAGAGAGAAACTGGAGGAAGTCAGGTGTGAGAGAGAAGTGGTAGCAGCAGGTGGCAGAGAGGATGTTCAGATGATGTGCTGTAGCAGGGAGCCGCAGAAAGAATAAAAAAAAGGTCATAACTGGTTGCAAAAGTTAAACTGCCCTTGACCCTATCATGCTTATTTATCAGTGATTAAGAGGAGAAAAAATATATACATCAAGTAATTCTCTGACAAAACGGCTTTTTTGGCGAATAAGAAACACATTGTGGAAAGCTTGGTAGAACCTAGATGAGGGTGAAAATTTCATATATTCAAGTGAATCAGCAAAGGTCTTGTGATTGGTTTGAATGTCTCTAGTGTCCTAACGTCAGGTTTGTTTTCTGATCCCACAATTAGCTGCATGGACGTGTAAAATCGTTCACAAGTGTAAAAGTATGATTTTGTTTGGGAGGTGTTTTTTGTCAATTTACATACAGTTTTGTGTCTTCTACCAGAGACCTCAAGGGAACCTCCTACTGTTAAGGTGTGATCTTTCAATTTACATGTATGTGTTACAAACCCCCTTCTGTTAAGGTGTGATGTGTTGTTTTGTCAATTTAAATAGAATGGGCATGTTAGGTATTTTGTGGTGTTATTTCAGTTTCCAATTTCATATGTTGGTGCGTGGCTTGTATAAAACTTCTCGTTCTCACAGCTTTCATTCATTCAGAATTGAAAAAGACTTCTGGACAGAAGTCGAAACGTTTTCTGCAACAAATAAAGTCCAGTTGATTCTGTATTGAACGCCTTTTTTGATTTTATCATGTCCTGGACGACTGAGAATCTTCACCAGCATAAAAGTATGATGCACGTCCACTGACCCTGACATTTCTGCTTTAAAGTGATTCCATCTTCTCATCTCGTTCCCATTATGCTTTATTTTGGCTGTACGTTCTAATTCCCTGTATGTCATCATCATCATCCCCACTCGTCCTCAGGTGTGTGACACTCAAGCGGAGGCTCGCCGGGACGCAGCTCGCGTGGCTCTGATGAACTCGCTTGTGAACGAGCTGCCTTGTCGACGAATCAGCTCCGAGTTCATCACACAGAGTTTGAATCAGGCGGTCAGAGAGAGTGCTGTGAGTGCAAAAGAACTACAAGTTGGCATGATCAGTCCCAAAATGAATATTGATCTGCGCTGCTCTCTGTGTAAAGGTCTCTTTGGATGATGCGTGTGATTCGAGCACCAGTGTAGGAACATACAGCCTGCTGCTGCACTCCTACATGGGAAGGACCATGTTGGAGTTCCAGGTGAAACAGAAAGTTTTTTTTTTTTTATTTTTTTACTATGCCCATAAATCATGTGGTAAACACAAATGGCCTATTACTGTAGTTCACTTTTTTATAATAATAATACTAATAATGAATTCAATTTATAACGCACTTTTCATTAATGAAAATCTCAAAGTGCTACAACGGTGCAACAGAATTAAATGTCAATAAAACAAATAATAAAACAAGTAAAATCAATAACAGTATCAACTAAGATCAAAAGTAGAATCATGAGGAGGCAGAGTATGCTCGGTTGAAAAGAAAGGTCTTCAAGCCGCTCTTAAAGTCAACCACAGACTGTGGGACCCTCAGACAGTCAGGAAGAGAGTTCCACAGGCGGGGGGCAGCCACACTGAAAGCCCGGTCTCCCATGGTCCTTAATTTGGTTCTCGGAATGTGAAGGAGATTACTGTTCTGTGACCGCAGCGACCGGGTGGATGAGTGTGGAATAAGAATATCCTTCAGATAATCTGGTGAAGTTCCATGTAAGCATTGATGTGTAATGAGAGCAGTTTTGTACTGAATTCTGTAGGCGACAGGAAGCCAATGAATTGTGTCTCTCTTGGTTCTTCTTTGCACTATAGGGGATATTGTATATTGTCAGCAGACTTTGAGCTTCAGTGTTTTACTTCTTAATTAGAAAATGTATATCCAAACAATGAGAGGTAATACAGCCTTTCAATAAATTTGTTACATTCCTAGATTTCAGCTAAACGCAGTATTTGACCTTGACAGAAAGTTGAGGTATAAAACACTTAAGATTTCTACCTTTGTATAAATAAACATTACTGCAGACTTTACAAATGGGTTAATTATTAATCCTACAACTTATGAAAAAGGGAAACCCTCTACACATGTTGCATGCATGCACCATTCACTAGAATTGAGACACATTAAAAAGCAGCACACAGTTTCACAAAGCTTGCATCTTCATACATTTTAGAGATGTACAGTACTCACATGTTGTGTTTCAGAAAATGTTAATTTGTTTCAGAAAATGTTAATTTGTTTCAGAAAATGTTAAAGTGTTTCAGAATTTGTTAAAGTGTTTCAGAAAATGTTAATTTGTTTCAGAAAATGTTAATTTGTTTCAGAAAATGTTAAAGTGTTTCAGAATTTGTTAAAGTGTTTCAGAAAATGTTAATTTGTTTCAGAAAATGTTAATTTGTTTCAGAATTTGTTAAAGTGTTTCAGAAAATGTTAATTTGTTTCAGAAAATGTTAATGTTTCAGAATTTGTTAAAGTGTTTCAGAAAATGTTAATTTGTTTCAGAATTTGTTAAAGTGTTTCAGAAAATGTTAATTTGTTTCAGAATTTGTTAAAGTGTTTCAGAATTTGTTAATTTGTTTCAGAATTTGTTAAAGTGTTTCAGAATTTGTTAATTTGTTTCAGAACTATTTGTTAAAGTGTTTAGCCTTATTTGTTAATGTGTTTTGCACCTCAGGGCCACCGTACTTCAGACTGGTCATCATAGAGCACCGTTCACTGCAGGAACCACAAAGAAGGATGACAACTTCAAAGACAAGCACTCACAAGCAGGGTGGCTGCTCAAAGTAGCAGAAATTTTCACAAAAAACTTGATAACATTATCTAAATATGCAAACAAACAAAAAAACCTGTGGCTGAATGGATTTAGATATTTTCAGTTTCTCTCGCTCTCGCTCTCTCTATCAATGTTAGCAAACATGCACTTAATGTTTTATAAAATCTATAAATTAATGAATCAAATAATGGAGCATTATAGATTTTTTTATTTATTTGTTTGTTTTTTAATCTGCTTCTGCGAGTGCAGGCCTCCGGGTCGGACCGGTTCTGTCTCCAGGATGAAAAGGTCGAACAAGCTTAAATTAGCAAATATTTATGATTACACTTATAATAGGGTGAATATCAAATATTGTTTTATTTTGATTATTACAGCTGAAACCACTGCACACCATGATGATCCAGAAATGAAAATGTAGTGATGTTATTTAGACAGAATTTGAGTGAAATTTCGTTTTTGATGTAAAGATTCAGTGCAGTGAAACTTGCACATAACGTTAGAATAAACATAAAAAATAAAACAGATGCTTCAAAGGGACTCATCTTTTTTAAACTATAAGTAATGTTGAATAATTATTAGATAGATAGATTAATTAAAGCAGTACCAATCAGTGCTCTGTGGACGACGTGAACTGGTCACGTCTCCTCGGTCCTCACAAGTCAAGTAAAGTCGCGGCTTGCCACCTAGCTGCTTCCTCGTTGGTAAGGCTTCATTAAATACAGCTGCAGACATAAATTAGAACATGCTGTTTATTGTTTAACCCCCTGAAATAACTTTGGCTTCCCAAACTGACTAAAAATCGCTCAATTCTTCACTCAGATTGCTAAATTCGTCTGGTTCTGTATCGGCCGCCATGTTGTTTACAAGGTGCGCAACGAGCAGCACGTGACGTAAGGAGATGAATGACGTGACTTACGTGACTTATCGTGGAAGTTCTCGGATTTCTGTGGGCGTGTCCCAGCGACAAAATTACCATAACTTGCAATGAAATTTTAATATATTTACAATTTATTTAGCAAAAACGAACCTAGTTCAATGATATTATATATATATGTAGTGCAAAATGATTTATAGTTAAAACATCATGTCAGTGCAGCTTTAA
>JBBPBX010026351.1:0-14690 GCA_038048925.1 Garcialebias charrua | reverse complement strand
AGGCTAGAGAAGGTGAGCCATGTGATTGGAAGGTTGTTAATTTAAGCTAACTCATCCATGCTTTTGCATATTTATTTTATTATTATTATTATTATTTAGATATTGTTAAGTTAGAGCATGTATTTAGTAGATGTGTTGTTTCCACTGTTTGGGAAATTATCGTTTTTTAAGGAGCTCAATATGGCAGGTTTACTTCAATGAGTCAGACATTTCACAAGGAACATGAATGATAGGTGCAACCTTTCCCTTGTGTTGTCATAATGGGATATATTAAGAAATGCAATACAAAGGAAACAATCTAACATGAAATAATATTTGTTAACCAAGACCCTCAGGAATATACAGTATTAGGAAACTGGCAGGCCCTCTAAAATATACACAAATTGCCAGGTGATTGGATGAGGGACATCTATCACCATCACCAGCTGGCTAATCTGATTGACAAACCTGAGAAGTTGAGCCAGTCAAAGAAAATGTGCCACTTTTATCACCTGCCTTTACACATAAAACTTGCTTATAGCAATCATTATTAAACATTGATTAGTAAACACTTTGGTTACAAATATGATGGTTGAAACCTGGAAAACATGTTTTCTTATAAGTATGAATTCTTGTGAAATGTGTAAGTCTTAACTTTTAACTACTTAACCTTTGAGATGCAGTAGATTGATCAAGGAGATTTAGAATGTTAAGGTTGAGAGATGTCAGGCCACTCTGTGTCAATCTCCCCACTACCAGATTGGGTTTATTATGACCTAGCTTTAAAAAAGACAAATGCTTACATTCCTCACAGAAACTTCCTGAAACAGGATGCAATCTGCAAGAGACATAAGATGTCATAAATAAAAATGTAAAAAAAAAATAATAATAATAAAACAGAGAAAGCCCCGTACAGGAGAAAGCAATATGGGTTCGCTGAAGCAAACACTGTGTTTGCATTTTCTGCTGCATTAGCAGTTTTACTAAACTGAATTGAAATGAGGCGCACAACAAAGAACTCACACTTTTTTGTTTGTGATCGCTCACTAGTTTCCATTTCCATTTTAAACTGTGAACTTTCTCTGACCTCAGGAGGAAGCAGAGTCATAAAGTGAAGTCTACTGTATTTAGACTAAACTCTTACCAATGGACCCTGCCTCCCTAATCTCTACTGAAACCGAAAATTATAATATTAAAAAATATATATTATTTCCAAATTTTAATTTAAATTCACTGCACTTTAAAATAATCTAAATATGCTGTTTAGCTCATTTAAAATTAAATAATGTGAAGAATTTCAGATTTGCCTGATTGCTACTTATGAATTGAGTAGACAGACAGACAGACAGACAGACAGACAGACAGACAGACAGACAGACAGACAGACAGACAGACAGACAGACAGACAGACAGACAGACAGACAGACAGACAGACAGACAGACAGACAGACAGACAGAATAGATAGATAGGTGTATCTCAAATGCTTTTAGAGTGAATAATCAAAATTGATGCTGTACATTGAACAGAGTTTGGTTGAAAATCAAATTTAGGATAAATCAAAACCACACAGATGGATGTTTGAGGCAAAATGGGAAAAATGTGTCCCTCCAGATAACATGTACTGATACATATGTTAAATTAGATCTAGACTCAAACAGGAAAGAGATCGACACTGCACTAAAACCATAGATATACGGTAAGAGCTGATGTCGTATATCTCCGTATCCTTCACATAAACTTATACTTATATTTCCGGATATTCCCGGAAATGGACCGCAATGATCCTTTAAAAATCCCAAAATCCGGATACTTATCTTTGGCAGACCCTAGACAAATAACAGCCACATTTATTTTGGATCTGCCGAAGATAAGTATCCAGATTTTGGGATTTTTTAAGGATCATTGGGGGCCATTTCCGGGAATATCGGAACACAGATCTTTCCGTGTATGTATGATTTTAGTGCAGTGAGATTAATCAACAGAGATGGGTGGATAATAACACATTACATACATATAAGGGAAACAGGGAGCTATAGATGTGCAAAAGTGAAGTTGTAGCTTATCAGTTCCCTTATCAGTCAGTCCACTGCGGTGCAACATATTATATATGGGAATTGCGCCCCCGCGCGGTTTACCTGAAACAATACAATCACGCCTTTTAAGGCAAGTGAGCGTCAACGTCACCAGGGGGCCCCGCCCCCCTGGTATAAGAGACGGTGACGCATCACGTTCGGTCTCTTTTTGCCCTTCACCTCGCTTCACACCTGAACTTCGCAGGACACCGTCTCGAGTGACTGAACCGCCCGACCAGGAGGTGAGCGCACTCCCTACTGAGGGTGTCACTAAAGACTTCCCTGCGAGCTTTTCATTTAGTGACCGCTATTCAAGTGTCGTTGACGTTTTTAGCATCGGCTAAACGTTCATCTCTGCTGTTTCGTCGCCCAGTTTAGCAGGGCGCTAACTGCGCCATGCGCCTACCTGTTAGCTAACGGAGCTAATGGGTTAGCCCACACGAACAGCACAGCAATAATTCTTCGAACCCTGTTTAGCTATCGCTAACCGGCTTCCACTCTGCACCTTTTCTTGACCATGTCTTATGAGAAAGGTAAAAGGAAATCAAAGAACTCCAACAAGGCAAGCAGACCAGCGAACCCTGGGTCTCGACCTGGTGGCATTGCTAACTGGTTAGCTCCCCATGGTTAGCTCGGCTAACTGGGGGCTCCCACGAACAGCGCAAGGACGACGTGAGTTTGTCTATCACTGCTAACACGATTAGTGCTGCAAACGAGCGGACAACAAAGGACTTAATTTGTAAGGTATGATAAACACTGCTTAGTATAGCTTGCTAACTAACCTTCTTTTTTCTCTGTTTCGCTAACCTGTGTAGCCAAATCGACGATGGGGTTCATCCCACAGCTTGTTAACTGAGTTTGTCTGCCGATTGCTGTAGTTGCTCGAAGGCCCGTTTAGCCCCGCTAACTGGCCCACGTGTACCTCCCCGTTTAGCCCCTGCTAACTAGGAGGTTTGTCAAACAGCACAATCCAAGAGGAGGTTTTTCTGCCTTGTTGCCTGTTTCGCTCCGCTAACTGGTAGTTTCCCTCACCATGACGCTGAGAGCTTATCCACCCACAGGGCTAACGGAAAGCTCTCAGACGTTAACCACGTCGGAGTACCAGTATCGTGGACCAGATATGGACATGATACGGGAAAGCAGATGCTGATCTCTTCGCGTGCAAGGACAACGCCCACCTTAATATGTTCCATTCAATTCGGGACGTATGCGCATCCCTGGGGCTTGACGCGTTCGCGCACGATTGGCCAACGTCAAAGCTGTATTATGCAATCCCACCTGTCACTTTAATTCAAGCGACACTGGAGTGTATGCTTAGGGGGAGGGGGGCCCTCTCATTGATTCTGGTGGCCCCAAGGTGGCCAAAGAAGGCCTGGTTTGCAGAAGTCTTTTCACTTTTAGCAGGAACAGCATGGCAACTGCCTGCACACAGGGATCTCCGGATACAGTCCCATGGGCAGGTGTGGTACCCTGGCCCAGGCCTTTGGGCACTATGGGCCTGGCCCCTGAAAGGGTCCGGCTGTTAGCCTCTGGCCTACCTAGTAACATGATAGACACAATACAGGGTGCTCATGCAGAGTCAACAAAAACAATTTATGCACGTAAATGGCGTGTTTTTAAGATCTGGTGTCCAGAGGAATATTACTTCATATTCCTGAAATTTAGCACAGCTTCTCACTTTCCTGCAGGACCTGCTGGAGAAGGGCTGCTCCTTTTCCACTATTAAAGTATTTTTATCCGCTATTTCTGCGTGCCATGAAGGATGGGAAGGCAAATCACCCAGTGCCCACCCTCTCATGATCCGGTTCATGAAGGGCGCACTGAGAAAAGGGCCTCCGAGCAGAGTTTCAGCCCAACAGTGGGACCTGTCACTCGTGCTGGACACCCTCTGTGAGCCTCTATTCGAGCCACTACAGAGTATTAAGAAATGACCTGCTGTCTTACAAGACCACACTGCTCTTAGCTCTGTGCTCGACTAAGCGTGTGGGTGACCTGCATGCACTGTCAGTCCATCACCTGTACGCTCAGTTTGCTTAGGATGGGTCAAAGGTCACCCTACGTCCAAACCTTACATATATGCCAAAAGTCCTAACTTTAAATTACAAAAGTTTAGGCTTTGAACTGTCTGCTTTTACTCCTCCTACAATTCTGAGTACAGAACAGATGCGTTTAAATGCGCTCTGCCCTATGTGGGCCCTGAGCACCTATACGGAGAGGACCAGCAGTTGGCGCAAATCAAACCAGCTGTTCATATGCTTTGCTAAGCCTGCCGCAGGCAGAGCCTTGTCAAAACAGCACCTCTCCCACTGGGTGACAGAGGCCATTTCTAGAGCATACAGCAGCAAAGGTCAGCAGGTACCCAGTGGGGTACATGCTCACTCAACTCGAGGCCTAGCACTTCCTGGGCCCTATTTAGAAGTGTTTCAATAGCTGACATCTGCGCAGCTGCTAATTGGGCATCTCCAAACACGCTTATTAAACACTACAGCCTGGACGTTACAACTAGTGACGTCACACAGTACGGGCTCTCCACCAAGGAGAAGTAAACGTGTTAATGCCTGACTGATTGAGGCTAAAGTTCACAAAAGCATGCATTTCCAAGGCGTGTAGTATGTCCCCATATATCATATGTTGCACCGCAGTGGGCTGACTGATAAGGGATTTGCACCATAACCAATGTTCCCTGAAGGAAGGGAACAAGGTGCAACACATGTTTTCCCCTCCAATCCCCAAGCTCGTTGAAGTGCATGTTGAGACCGAACGTGAGGCGTCACCGTCTCTTATACCAGAGGGGCGGGGCCCACTGGTGACGTTGACGCTCACTTTGTGACATATTGTGTAAAAGAAAAAGGATGATGTTTTGTTTGTTTTTTGTGTAAAAAAAAAAGAAGAGAAAAAATAAAAGTGTATATATATTTTGTCATTCAAGGTGTTAAAGGGTCAACACCATTAAAGTGGATGGTCCTTGTGTGACAGGTTTAAAAAAAAATAATAATACCATCACAACTTGTCTTAAAAGGCGTGATTGTATTGCTTCAGGTGAACCGCACGGGGGCGCAATTCCCATATATCATATGTTGCACCATGTTCCCTTCCTTCAGGGAACATTGGTTATGATGCATAACCTCCAGTTATCTGACACAATCTAAGATATATTAATGATTTGAAGAAAACCAGTTGAGACCTTTGTTTCTTTCATTAGCAAAACATGACTGTTAAAATCTAAACGTTCCATTTGCCCAATTACTTGCTAGCTTTATCTGGTCTCAAAGTGCCCGGAGGCTCTTTCTGTATGACTTAATCAGAGATTGTTAATAGCAGTGGTGTGCTGATGAAAAAAAGAGACAACAAATGGAAACAAGGTTAATAGGAGTGCAGAATTATATTAAAAATTGTGCATTGAAAAAAAAATCTGTGAATTTACATTTAGCAAATAATTTTTCAAAATAAGGCCAGTGTAATTAGCTTGTGTTTTAATGTGCTACTCAAAATGGCACATTCAAATGAGTACAATTTGTTTAAAAGCTAAAGAAAAAAAGGTGTTTTGCCAAAAGAGTGCTGTCAAATTTAATTCAGTGTTGTATAGATACTGTAGAGTTAGTGAAGATGCGTTGATATCACTACACTTTTTTCACGGTTGCTGCAGTGTGCCTGAAGTACCGGTAATATGAAAACTATTTGTAAGTGCATGTACCATAAGTGCTTCCATGTGGACATGTTTGAGTGTGTGTCAGTGTTATAAAGTAAATACATAATACATAAAGGCAAAGCTGCACTCCATATTTCAAAGCATGCTCATCTCACTGGTGTCGCTTTACCCTCCAACTGCTTGAACTGGGAAAATAAAGGGAATCTAATTAGATCAGTTGCTTTTTCTTTAATTGACCATAAGTTGACTTTTGGAACAAAAAATATTTCTTCACCTTTTTTAATTTATTTTTTCTTCATTGGCACTTTCTTAGTTTTGTGAAGCGCAACACGTTTTGCTTGCTTCAAAGGCTCTTCTTTCTAAGTTTCTAATGATCAGTTAAGACAACTGTTACTCAAACGTAGTACAAACAACCATTTTTCATTATTCATCCATACATCCATCAGTCATTTCATCCCTTCATCCACCCATTCATCCATCCACCAACCAATGAATGAATGAAAAAAACCTACCTAATGAGTGGGTAATCCCATATGGAAAAGATATATAAAAACCATATAAAAAACAAGTAACCTTATATCATCCTAAGTGTATGTTTTGTATATTGTACAACATATAAGGCTTATATGATACATATAAGGCATATATGATTTACTCCTGAAAGTGGCACCTTTTGCATAGATTTCATACAATGAATTTTACAAGAATCATATAAAAACCATGTATGTTGAATATAAAAACTATGTATGTTGAATATAAAAACGATGTATGTTGAATATAAAAACTATGTATGTTGAATATAAAAACTATGTATGTTGAATATAAAAACTATGTATGTTGAATATAAAAACTATATATGTTGAATATAAAAACTATATATGTTGAATATAAAAACTATGTATGTTGAATATAAAAACTATGTATGTTGAATACATGGAACTAATATGTAAACTTATATTTCACATATATGTTTCTCTTTTTAATTTTATACAATAATTTTGTAAAACACTTATACTTTACATATATGAAAAAATACGGTTACATATAAGTTTTTTGTATTGAAAGTACTTTTTTTAAGGAAATCGATGTCTTAATTTTTTTTTGTTAATGGCTACCAACAAAAAGTATTAATAAAAAACTTATATGAGTATGAACAATTACATACCGGTATATACCATACCATACCATTTTATTTATAAAGCACTTTAAACAGGAACAAGTCCACACCAAAGTGCTGGACAAACAAACACGCAACAGGCAACACATACAATGAAGTACAACACGAAAAACATAAAAACATTGCAGATCATAAATCAAACGATCCAGTACAAATCAGCTGGCATTGAAAGCGATGGAGTAGTAGTGAGTTTTTAACCGGGATTTGAAAACCGAGAGGGAGGGGGCCTGTTTGATGAGCAGCGGTAACTCGTTCCAGAGTCTTGGGCCTGCTACAGAGAACGCCCTGTCACCCCTGCGCTTAAGGCGAGTTTCTGGAACTATTAAGAGTACCTGATCCTCTGACCTCAAAGCACGTGGAGGGACATATGGGTGTATCAGATCCGAGAGATAGGCGGGGGCGAGACTGTTCAGCGATTTGTAGACATACATGAGAATTTTGAATTGGATTCGAAGATGAACCGGTAGCCAGTGAAGGGAGGCCAAGACTGGTGTAATGTGCTCTCTTTTGCGTGTGCTGGTTAAAAATCGGGCAGCTGCGTTCTGAACCAGTTGTAATCGTGCAATGGTGGCTTGACTGACGCCAAACAGAAGTGAATTGCAGTAATCAAGCCTAGATGTAATGAATGCGTGAATCACTGTCTCCAGGTGCTTTTTGGATAATATGGGCTTCAGCTTAGACAGACGCCTCAGCTGGAAAAAACAGGATTTGACGATCATATATATATTATACATTATACATATATATATATATATATATATATATATACATATATTTATATGCATAAATGACATGTCAGCTTATGAGAATTGCATAACATTAAAAAATTACCTATTCTTATGGTTTCATGCAGTTACCATCAAATTTACATAATAAACACAAGTCACTTTAGAAATTGACAAAATTTTATTTGAACTTATAATGGTAACATGGTGTAGGGATATCGCAGCGGTCAGTTTTACTGACCGTACAATATTCCAGATGATAGATTGATCGATCAGGTTTTCACCTGACAAACTTACCATCAATTAAACGAGTTCTCTCTTTTTCAGCTTAATATCAATAATTCTGTGCCTTAAAGGTGAGGATGTAAAGACATGAAACGTCAATTTATGAACTAAATCATTTAATTAACAAATCATTAAATTACACCACACATTTGTACATGTTTGGATCGATCGAATTTCCTATACCTTAACGACAGATTTAAATTTTGAACAACAGACAAGTAAAAGATGACATTACTTTTTCTGCAGGTACTCTTAACTTAGTTTGTTGCTGACAACAGATATAAAGTTTAAAGGGAAGTTTTTAGCATAAGAAGGAGGAAAGGTGGAAAAGAAGGGGTGAACTATCTTGAATGTTTATAACCAGAACATGACACGTTCCCCGTGCAATCTCCAGCTGGACGTACCGTATGTCCGGTGTGTAAACAATCAGCGACTCGTTACCTTTTGACGGTCTACCAAGAATGGATCGATCCTTGAAGTCCGGAGAGGTCAGTCTGTTTAGATTGTAGCTTCTCACGTCCGCCTTTGACCCACTGAAGTAACGGCAGTCTGGTTGATTTTCAAGAGTAAAAGTGTTCTTGGATGTGAACACTCATTGTAGCTGGAGCTTAGAAGCTCAGGTGAGTTTACAGCAGTCTTGCTATTAATTCGGCTGTTGAACTGGACCGTTGACGCTTGGTCCAAGTTCTCAGCTTCAAAGAGAAAGTCCATTCATGTCAACTTTCTTCCAGCAACTTCTCGAGAGAGAAGTAAGATGTGAAGGTTTTAACTGAGACGTGACCCAGAAAATGTGTTCTTTCTGATTGGCCGAATGGCATCATAAGTTGATGTGAGGATGACATCAACATGTTGAAAGGGGGTCAAAAGATTAGTTTGTCAGAAAGATAAAGTGTTAGTTTCAGATGTCAGCATTTTATGATAAAACTGATTCCTTTGCTTTAACACTTTAACAAAATACTGTTGGTTTGATTAAAACAACGTCATTAAGCATCACATATGGGACCTATTAATGATAATAGCTTGATTATTAAATAGGACAAAAACAAAAGTCTCTGGGTGTCTAGATTGTCCTGAGCTCAAGCTAAAATGAATGAGATAAAGTGTTCCTTTTATCTTCACATGCAAGTTCGAGAGGAGAGGAGAAATCCTCCATGTACAACATTTTGAATTAAGCAGAGTATTTGATTTATCTGACATTAAAATGTACTGATGCTCTTACAAATAAAATTATTCATTTGATGACATTTGAATTAACAAAATTAAAAGAAGTCTTTGGATGACTTAATTTATGATGTTTGATTCAAATTAAAACTAATAAAAGTATTATTGTCCCTTCAGGAATAACTCCCAAAAAGTTCATTACTGAGAGTGATCAGAGAAGTGTTTCAAAGGTCAAGGTTGTATCACTACAGTCCCCCCTTTTGGAACTCATCGCCTGTCCACGGGGATGAGGTCCAACATGAAAAGATACCACCAAATGTCTCTGATCTTGATGTAATCCAGCAAGTGGAAAAAAAAAATCAAAAATTATAATTCCATAATGTTTTTGGAAATTCCACACTGTTCGCAGGTAATCCCACTGCGGTAAGCTATTGATCCTTTGGAAAACTGAGTCTGTAATCCCTTGGAAAACAAAGTCTTATAATCCACAGCGGTAATTCCACAGCAGTAATTCCATAACGATTAGAGTTGTTGATTTCATCATCAACAATGATTTTTTATCAGCATGTAGAGGGGATCCCTCGATTGACGCAGAGGAGGCGACCCTTGGATGAAGGTTGAAGACCATCGTTGGAGTAGCCGGTCCCCACATCGAAGGTTGAAGTCTGGTTGGTTTCCAGTCCGTGCCACTCTGGTTCTATGTGTCATGCATTTATGTGGTTTTAGGTGGGCTTATGATTGGGATTTTACATTAAGCCTTACCTATATGCACCTGGTATGTAAGCTATCATGGTTTAGATCAGCTACAATTACCAATTAAGGGGTGGACCATTTATCAAAAGTTAAATATAAGGATCTATGACTATAGAAGATTCAGGAGGGCTTCTGTAACGAAGGCCTCTTCTTCCAACCTATTCCTCCATTCATAATTTAGTTTTAGTTAAACTAACATAGAAAAGAAAATATAGTATGGTCTAAATGTCTGTTGTCCTTTTAGACGACGACGTAGGATTTGGTATTCCCTATAAATTTTGAAGTCTATGGCGAGACTCATCAAAATGAATAGATGATCTAGAATAGAATCGATCGAATCAGTTCAATTTAGAAACTGTGAGACCAATGTAGTTTATGGTACCTAAAGTAGCTTTAAACTACATTGACTCTTCATTGAATGAGGTTTAACAAATGAAAACTGCATGTTGGCATAGTTAAATCCATTTAAATATTTAACTTATCATTAATAAAAACCTCTTTTGGCTGGGAGTGTTCAGAAAACAATATCAAGCTTCAATAACAACAAAAATAGCAATTAAGCTACCAGAAAACAACGTTTCACTGTTTCAACTCACTCTGTCGTCAGATTCTAACGTGTCACACACAAGAAAAACAGGTCTTAGCTTTATAACCGATGTCAATTAAATCCCGCAGATTTAAACGGTTGTTAAAGTTAGTTTTTGTTGTGGGTGTTTAGGCTTAGCGTTTCTAAGTTCTAGTTGGAGCTGTTTCTTTTAGCAACTAATATAGTTTAAACTGTTTAGTTTATTTACTATCGTGTGCTTGGACGACCTTAATTTCCCATGAAGTCTGTGAGTTTGCGAGATCTTTGTCGTTTGTGGGGTTATTGAAATCTTTGTCTTTGTCTTGGGCATGACCTAACATCACCCCCCTGTGGTCATGGGGGACCACGCACACAGGTGAGGACGTCCGTCCATGGGCACGAGTTAGGATGCCTTTGTTTAGTCTAAGCTGTCTGCGCAGCTTATCGGGAACCGTACACAGGAACCTTATAGGTTTCGGCCAACGTTTCTTCTTACGTTTACCTCTTTCTGTGTAATTCAGGTGTGTCACAACTGTCGGCGCAGTCGCAGGTGTGTCTGATTGTTCAGACTGCGACGGGTCACAGTTGTTGGTGTGCGAGTGTCTCCCCCCTTCGTCTGATGAGGGGTCCTCGCAATCTGTAAAGACAATGTCCTGTTGACTGTCAACGTCTCGTCGACTGTCATTTTCCGGACTGTCAGCATCATCGGTGTAGGATCCTTGGATCTCTACACCTTGTTCTACCTGAGGTAGGTAGTGTTCAGTGAGTGCTGAATGTGTCAGCTCGCAGAGGAGGTTCTCTTGTTGGACCAGGGTTGGGTCCAACTGTTGTGTCTCTTCTGCCTCACCTGTATTTGAAGGTTCACTTACCGGGCTTGTGCTCTCGGTTGGGGAGTCATCCGTGCCTTCTGCAGTACCATCTGTTAGACAGACAGTGTAATGACCTTCAGGATCTTGTTGACTGTCAGCAATTTTTTGTTCGCCGTCAGCTTCTTTGGCAATGTTGTTGTTATTGTCCTCAATGTTATTATTGTTGAAAGCTGTGTGCTCTGAGTTTTTGTGAAAGACAGTGCTGCACATCGCTCCACCAGGTTGGACAATGATGTTTGTGTTATTATCAATGATAATGCCACTCATTGTATCAGGTTGGTCAACCACTGTAACATTCAAATCTTCTAACAAACAACTTACTTCCTCTGTCTCTTCCGAGCGCAGAGGTGTTGTGCCTTTTTTCTGGAGCATTTGTGACTCCTTGCATGTCTCAAACTGTTGCATTCGAGGTGCAGGAGCAGGAGCAGGTCCTTGACTCTGAACAAACCTCTTTGGGTTTTTCGTAGAGTGGACATCTCCCTTTTGTGGTATTGTGCTTCTCTCAGATTTTTCTATCTGAGTAGCTACAGGAGCAGTGCTCCGTTTAAACCACTTTGAGTCACTGTTCCAGTTGGCACCAACATTTCGTTGTTTGTTGGTTTGAACATCTTGTTTAACCTCGCTTTCCATAGGAGAGGGAACCTCGTCTATTTCTAGCGACTGGGGTTTGACCATTTGACCTGGGCACACCTCTGAGGGTGTTTTGCTTTGCATGCAAGCTTCAAAAACATTTATAGCGCACTCTTTTATTTCATCGATGGTGTTTTTGTAATAACACGTGAGGCCTAAACTCTTTCTCAGCGTAGGGTGGAGATTGAAGCTGAAGAGAAGTTTAAAATTTTCCTCTTCCTGCATGTCTGGTTCATTTCGATCACCAAAATATACTTTCAAAATTCTATTATAAAACAGTAATGGGTGTTCATCTTTCTCTTGCAAGATGTGCTTTGCAGCTAGGCATCCACCATGCTTAGCGGGAGTTTCTTCCAACTCACCTGGGGACACCTGTAAGGGTGTCTTGCTTTGCAGGTGAGCCTCGAAAACATTTACAGCACACTGTTTTATTTCTTCCATGGTTTGCTTTTTAAACAAACCCATGGTGCACAGCTCAGATCTTATCTCAGGGAGGAGATTTTTGCTGAAAGCAACCCTGAAAAGTACCTGTTCTTCCAGGCCCGGTTCTTTTATGTCACTCTGGTACGCCTGGAGAATCCTGTCAAAATACATCAAAGGATGTTCACCTTTTTTCTGCAAGACATTAAGAGCAGCTGAGTAGTCACCACGCTTTGAGACAGATTCTCTCTCTGTGCGAGGTGCATGGGGAGCAGGTCTTTGGCTTGGGGGTTCCAGTTGGAACCTTTCGTTGTATGAGTCAACAAGATGCCCATACTTCCTAAACCTTGGACGCGCAACTTTTTGAACTTCCATCTTTGTATTGATCCTTTTTTTATGAAAAATCAAGTAAGATGGTGTGCATTTTAATGTGTGCAAATAAATCTCCACTAATAATGTAGCACTGAGTCAATCAAACTAACCAGCTGTGTGGTTTTAGTGTTTCACTGTGTAATAAGTATTTCTATTCATAGGTACCTTCTCTCAGGTTTTACCCTTAAATGAATTGTAAAAGTTAAATGCCCTCTGGCAGTGTTAACTTTAAATATAACTTATTTTTTTAACAACAGTTACTAACTAACCCAAGCATGATTTCCGTCTTACTTACTCAAACGCTTTTTAAAAGATTTGAAATAAATGCAATATTCACACTAAAATGTTCCCAGGATGCTGCTCCATCATGCCTTAAAAGAATGTTATTCAGTTTCAGTGAAACTGTTTTACTGTATTTGACAGTTATCAGGAGTGAAAAAGGATTTCCTTGTTATTTTAGATATTTTTTTATTTAAAATAAACTGGAGTGCACAGAATAACTTTAAAAGATGTTGTTTTAAATTAAATGCAGAGTTGTTTGCATCTATTCTGTGTAAATGTTTCCTGTTCTCATTCTTTTAAACCAGCAGATTGCAGGTTTTCAAAGGTTAAATTTACCACAATGTGACTGTAATTACTCTTCCTGGCCGCTATAGAGGCGCTGTTGACTCTAAGGCCGCGTTGACTACCTTTTAGCATTTAGCCGTAGCTTTAAAATAAATCGGTTAAACGTCAACTTTTGGGATGAGTTCTAGCCTGAATGTGACAATCGCCTAAACAAACGTTCATTTAAGAAACGAATGGATTTGTTTAAAATGTTTAGAACAAGTTCTGTGAACATTTAGATATTTAAAAATATTCCTTTTTCCTTTTTTTTCTCTATCGGGGTCACGTCACTTCCGTTGACGTGTCGTTCGTGTTGCATTTAGGGACGTGCGTGCAGTCGGACGTTTGTGTTGTCCCGAGTCCTAAACGCTCTAAAACCCCTTTAAATATCTCAAAACACCGCGGTTAAACAGTTTCTGACGATATTTCATGCCTAAAAACGAAACAAGCCAGATAATCTGTCAGAATTGTGTGAACAAAACTGAAATTTGATGATCAACTGCGTATCACGTGATCACCTTGAACCAACCACAGCACGTAAACAGATGTTAGCGTCAGACTTTTAGACTCTTTTTCAACTCATAAAACGCTTAAAATACACCACAAAAATTCCGTAAACGAATCGTTTCACATCAGAACAGTTTTACCAAGCTGCGCCCAGTAAAAATAGCAAAATAAATCTCGTCAAGACGGACTTTTTACCGTATCTGCAGCAACACGTCAGACTAGAGCTAACTGGACCGGGTCAGAACCAGATCCGACAGCTTCTTCAGACACAAAATGCTATTATTCCTGCTTAAAATGTAACGATACCATTCGACAGCAATTTTCAGATGAACCATGAAGCTCTTATAGGCACAGTTTTGACACGGCGGTCAAACGTAGATGCGCTTTTATCTGTGACACGTCAGCAAATAGTCCAAACGACTCAGAACCAGAACCACACAGCAACATCAAATTTTAACCCAAAAACTTCAACAAACGTTTAAAAATTGAGTAAAGACAATTCCTCAGCTACAAGTGACATTAACCAGCAGTTTCCTGCAGCTTGACACACTTTCCCAGCCAAAAAACTATCGTTTTCAGAGTCTAAAAACTTGGACAAAATTTTATGCCAACATGTAAAGTACAGAAATATTAAATATTAAACTTTTTAGAGACTGTACGAGGCCACCATTATGTAGGGATATCGCAGCGGTCAGTTTTACTGACCGTACAATATTCCAGATGATAGATTGATCGATCAGGTTTTCACCTGACAAACTTACCATCAATTAAACGAGTTCTCTCTTTTTCAGCTTAATATCAATAATTCTGTGCCTTAAAGGTGAGGATGTAAAGACATGAAACGTCAATTTATGAACTAAATCATTTAATTAACAAATCATTAAATTACACCACACATTTGTACATGTTTGGATCGATC
>JBBPBX010026350.1:14068-33748 GCA_038048925.1 Garcialebias charrua | reverse complement strand
TAAGCAGATTTGTGCTATTTTTATTTAAAATGCAGTACCGCTAATAACTAATTATCTATCAGTAAGGAAATTATTGGGGATTTTGCTGGCTGTCGTAGCTGCTTGTTTTTACTTTCCCCCCCTTGGAGAGGGAGCAGAGGGGAGAACAGACGTGGATCTACCATGTCCATGTAGGCAAATGAATGGGCCCCCAATCAGCATGGGCCCCGCCGGCCCCCGGCCAGTCACCTACATCACTAACATTGCTGCTGCTTGTTAATGTACATTTAACATAAAAATAATTATAGTTACGATGAAAACGATCATTAAAAACGCAATACAAAAACCGGTCGATTTCTGTATCCCCCTACTAAAAATGGACTATTCCATCTTGACATCTTCCGGGTCAGAGGTGAACTCGGTGCTAACGTTTATGGCTAGCTGGTTGTGCTGGGTTACTTGGATAAATCCGCAGAGAACCCCGCTGTTTCAAGCCAAATTAACGCGGCCGGAGGATTTTATTGTGTGTTTTGTGTCAACCACTCGACGGTGAGTCGTTAGTTTTATGTATTTTGGTTACTTTTATGTATAAATGCGGTGGCGACACGCCCGTGTATTTGAGATTTAAAAGTGGTCTTAGGGATTAAAAGATCATTCTCTTTTTTGTTAATTTCGTGGCCGAATAGAATATATGTACGTAAAGTATTAAATAAATCCTTTGATTTTTGTAATTTCATCCTTTTAGGATCATTTTAGTTACTTTTCAGTTGGCAGTGTAGTGCAAATATTGCATAACGCTGCCGGCTACCAATTGTCGAATATAAATAGCGGATTAGATTAGCTTCCCCTAATTTTCATAAGACATTTGTGCTTTTGAAATTGTGGACCTAAAAAAATTAATAAGCGTTTTAGAAATTGTGGAACTAATTTTTTGATTAGCGTTGCCCACCACTGACATTGTGATATGTGGTGAGAACAGGGAACAGGTGGAAGAGAACTTGGAGAGGTGGAGGTATGCACTTGAAAGAAGAGGAATGAAAGTCAGCCGTAGTAAGACAGAGTACATGTGTGTGAATGAGAGGGAGGCCAGTGGAACAGTGAGGCTACAAGGAGCAGAGGTCACAAAGGTGCAGGACTTCAAGTACTTGGGGTCCACTGTCCAGGAAAATGGGGAATGTGGTAAAGAGGTGAAGAAGAGAGTCCAGGCAGGATGGAGTGGATGGAGAAAAGTTTCAGGAGTGATTTGTGACAAAAAGGTGTCAGCAAAGGTCAAAGGAAAAGTTTACAAGACAGTGGTGAGACCAGCTATGTTGTATGGTCTGGAGACAGAGACATGGACAAAAAGACAGGAGACAGAACTGGAAGTGGCAGAAATGAAGATGTTGAGGTTCTCCTTAGGAGTGACAAGGATGGATAAGATCAGGAATGAGATCATCAGAGGTACAGCACATGTTGAACAACTGGGAGATAAAGTTAGGGAGGCCAGACTGAGATGGTTTGGACATGTCCAGAGGAGGGACAGTGGTTTGGACATGTCCAGAGGAGGGACAGTGGTTTGGACATGTCCAGAGGAGGGACAGTGGTTTGGACATGTCCAGAGGAGGGACAGTGGGTATTTTGGTAGAAGGATGTTAGAAATGCAGCTTCCTGGAAAAAGACAGAGGAGATGTATGGATGCAGTTAGGGAGGACATGGAGGTGGTTGGAGTGAGGACAGAGAGAGATGGAGGACAACGACTCATGAAGAGGGAAAAGCCGAAAGAAATAGAAGACTAAATCTTGAATGTTGTTTCTTAATTTAAATAACAACAGCAAAACGAATAAATGTGCATTCCAGTTAGTTTTTAAAAATGTTTGTTTGTGTGTGTTGTGTTTTTCTCCTGCAGCCTGAGCCTATTATCCCCGTGAAGGATCCCACCTCTGACATGGCCATCATCTCTCGAAAAGGCAGCCAGCTTGTTCGTAAACATCGTGAGCAAAAAGAACGCAAGAAGGTATGCTGTGTTTGCAAACAAAAATAAACTAGGGCTGGGCAATATGGACCAAAATGATTATCTCACTACTGTATTTCAAGATAAAAGTCAATATACAATATTTATCTCAATATTTTTTTCTTTACATAAAGTAATAACAGAAATATATTTCTGAGTCAAAGCTGTGTCACACAGGTACATGTATTAACAATAGCTGTAACTCTACAAAATAAATGACAACTTTAGTAAGTGCATGTGTGAAGCGGCACGTGAGGGGCTGTGTTTGTATTCAGTGAGGGAGAAGGAGGAGGTCACGAAAAAGAACTACACGGATTTTCAAATCCAATTATAACGCAACGTAGAAATATTGATATAAACAATCTACTCTCATCTTATGTCGCGTATGAAATTATCTGAATATTTTTAAAATATTGAGATATCGCTCAGCCCTACTGGGTTACAATAAAATACACTTTGCTTTTATTTTTTATTTTTGTTCCAAACCAATTCTTGGGCTGGGGAAGGACTGCTAAAATATTGTTTCAGTGGAGAACTTTCATAAAAAAAATTATTCCTTGTGTTTTTATTATTTTTCGCTAACTGCTTCAATTTAGACAAATTCACGTGCACATGTATTTTTGTTGACTACTGAAAAGACCTCCATCACTTCATAATTTTTGACTCTTAAAATAGTTCTTCATGTTGATGGTTCATTGAAAGACTTTTTTTTTTCTTTTAACAGGCTTTGTCAGTGCACTTTTGTCAAACTGTTGGTGATGTTTAGCATCAATTCACTAAATAACCATATGGTCACACTATACTCCACAAATTTGGAGTAAACGACCATCGGTTGCGTAAAATCTTGTGTTGAATGTTCTTTTTTTTTTGGGTGTTTGGAGAATTTAGACTACTAGAATCCTTTCATCTTCAGGTTGTAATGTAATATTATAAAGAGCAGATCAGTTCAAGCGCATCTTGTTTTGTTTTTAGGCACAGCACAAACACTGGGAACTGGCAGGCACCAAGCTGGGTGATATTATGGGAATAAAGAAGACGGAAGATGAAGAGCCAGGAGGCAAAGTGGTGGGCGAAGATGGCAAAGTTGACTACAAGTGAGCAAATTGCACATTTAGTTTATTTTTTTTAAACGCCATGTACTTTACTTAAAAATGTTTTGTCAGTTTGTTTAAACTTTTGCATTAAATTCATTTTAAATGCCTCACAGAGCAGATCAAAAATTTGCAGAGCACATGAAAGAGAAGAGTGAGGCCAGCAGTGAGTTTGCTAAGAAGAAGAGTCTTCTGGAGCAGAGACAGTACCTCCCCATCTTTGCTGTCAGGCAGCAACTTCTCAACATTATAAGGTATTTAAATAAGTGTTATTGCTCTCTTCAAATCAACTTTTATTTACAGTATTTACAAAAAGTATGTTTCATTGCATCAAAACTGTGATAAATTATCTCTTTATTTACTGCAATTTGTAGGGACAACAGCATAGTCATTGTTGTTGGGGAGACGGGTAGCGGTAAGACCACCCAGCTGACCCAGTATCTACATGAAGATGGCTACACGCGCTATGGCATGGTGGGTTGCACTCAGCCTCGAAGAGTGGCAGCTATGAGTGTGGCAAAGAGAGTCAGCGAGGAGATCGGTACCAACCTCGGAGAGGAGGTGAGACGGCAACGACCTGCTGCTACCAACACCACCAGCTCGCTCTGTATGAACTGTTAGGACCATTTAAAATAGTGTTATTATCAAATCATTTAGGGATTTACTATATATGTTTTACATAAAGTTCTGCTTTTTATTTTAGATTTTTAATTTAGGCGGCATGGTGGCTCGGTCGGTAGAGCTGTTGCCTCTCAGCTAGAAGGTCGCCGGTTCAAATCCCGGCCCGGGAGCTTTGTGGGTGGAGTTTGCATGTTCTCTCCATGCTGCGTGGATTTTCTCCGGGTACTCCGGTTTCCTCCCACAGACTAAAAACATGCATGTTAGACTGATTGGTAACTCTAAAGGCTCCAGTATAGCTCTGCGTACGTCCGTACGCATGTCTGTACGCGCATACTGTAGCAGACAGTTCAGCCCCACACCCCAGCGTACGTTCTCGCGTACATTCTTGCGTTTTCGCACCAATTTCTTGACGTGATTTGAGCAGCTGCAGCGCAGAGCGTTTACCTACAGGACAAATTGAGGTCGCTGATTGGTCATTTGCTGACACGCCTACTGAATTGATTGACAGGTCGGGAAGAAAAAAAAGGCGAGAGCTGGCAGCTTCAGCCACAGCGGTTTTCTGTTTTTATATGTTAATAAAAGGTTCTAAAAAATAAAATAACAACAGGGAGCGCTGGTCCTGCAGCCCACACGTCAGACCAGCACACCAGGAAATCTCCAGAACCTCCCGCAGCCACGCTGGACCTGAGTTTAATTCGCTCGTGACAAATTTGTTCATTTCTCATCATTTCAGTAATGGAGTCAACGGAGGAGGAAGCGATCACTGCCTTTTGGCAAAAAAACAAAAGAAAAGGCCAGATCAGGGATGAAGAAGGGGAATTTAATACATTGGTGTCACATACAAAACAGTCCGGCGCCGGGCAGTTTATTGTGTGACAACGCGTTTGTGTACGCGGTCGTAAAATTTGAGCTTTGCACGTACATGCCCTGCGGGGGTACGCTTGTACCTCTGCGTACGTATGGCGTACAGCTGCGTATGGACGTACGCAGAGCTATACTGGGGGCTTAAGTTGTCCCTAAGTGTGTGAGAGAGAGAGTGAATGGTTGTTTGCCTCTATGTGTCGTGATGGACTGGAGACCTGTCCAGGTTGTCCCATGTCTCACACTGTTATAGCTGGATATGGGCACCAGTGATCCCCGTTACCCGAAAAGGAAGAAGCGGGTACAGTGGTTTGGTTGGATGGATGGATTTTTAGTCATTTACAGTTCATATTTTTTATATTTGGTATATCAATTAGTTTCAAGTAATTTAACAAATCAAAGACTGTTTTACTTTACAATTTCTTCTTGAATCCTGTTTGACATCCATCTATTATGGGGAGGAAACTGGAGTACCTGGAGAAAACCCTTGCATGCATGAATACAGTACCGGTATACAAACTCGACCCATCCGTCAACCTTCTCGCTGAAACGGCTCTACCAACTCCACCACCGTGCCGTCCTACTTTGATTATTAACTTTAATAATTTGGTTCTATGTCACTGTTAAAAAGAAATACTGTAAATACATGTTTTTTGTTTAATGAATTTGGGTAAAATTGATGTTGCAGTATTTATTGCGCCAAAGTCCAGTTTGAGTTTCTGTGTAACACTGCCATCTAGTGGAATGTTTGAAAACTGATGATTTTTGTGACAAATTCATCAGAATTACAACATTTGAACTTAGTCGATGGTAAAGTAGAAAACTGATAAAATAATATTAGAAATGCAAAAAAAATGTGCAAATTTAGTGTATGTATATACAGGTATACATAGTTTTTATAACGCAGATTTTGTTCTCAGGTTGGATATGCAATTCGTTTTGAAGACTGTACGTCTGAGAAAACGCTGATAAAGTACATGACGGATGGAATTCTGCTCAGGGAGTCTCTGCGGGAGTCGGATCTGGACCACTACAGTGCTGTGATTATGGACGAGGCTCACGAACGCTCTCTTAACACTGATGTGCTTTTTGGGCTGCTGCGTGAGGTCAGAACAACAAACATAAGTTAAACGGAGAGTAAAATACTGATTTTATCCATGTTCGTACTAAAACACAGACGGAGGTAAAGCAGTCATTCTCATTTTTTTGTTTCAGGTTGTGGCTCGACGCACCGACTTGAAGCTTATTGTCACTTCTGCCACTATGGACTCGGACAAATTTGCTGGATTTTTTGGCAATGTGCCCATATTCCATATTCCAGGCAGAACGTTTCCAGTCGATGTTTTGTTCAGCAAGGTATGTTGGAGGCATGTATGTACACAGAAGGTACACTGTGGTGTTACTGCTTTAAATTTGCACGCCTGACTCAACGCTGCTCTTTTTGTCAAACGTAAACAAGACTTGCTCTGACATGGAAAAGCAATATTAGATTTTTGTGTACAAAAACTAAATAATTTAAAATTGTGTTGTTCTTTTGTAGTTTTGTATTTAACTGGTTTGTCCTATGCTGTTTAGACGCCTCAGGAGGACTACGTGGAGGCTGCAGTCAAGCAGGCCCTCCAGATCCACCTCAGTGGGATGATGGGAGACATCCTTATCTTCATGCCTGGACAGGAGGATATTGAGGTGAAGGAAGTGGCAACAATAATGACTCAAATAGTTGTCTTCTATCAGTTTTGGTTTAAAACTAGTATGGTTGTTTTCCATACTGCAGACGTTTTTTTCCCTCGTTGTTACTACAACATTCCACATCTGCAGAGACATTCATGTCGAAATATAAGGTGTACATTATGTTGCAATTATGTGCTCTTGCCTGAAACTTCTCTTAATTCATCTTGTCCTTGCAGGTGACATCAGATCAGATTGTGGAACGTTTGGAAGATTTGGACAACGCTCCTGCTCTGGCTGTGCTTCCAATTTACTCACAGCTTCCATCTGACCTCCAAGCAAAAATCTTCCAGAAGGTTATTAACCTTTGCTGCACACAAAATATTATATTTTGTGGATTTTTTTCCTCCCACTTCTAAGTGCTGTTGTCTTGCTTATTAACATTGTTTCATCCTCTGAAAGGCTCCAGACGGTGTGAGAAAATGCATTGTTGCGACAAACATCGCTGAAACATCCCTTACAGTGGATGGAATTATGTTCGTTGTGGATGCAGGATATTGCAAACTGAAGGTATGCCATGTATGCACGTTACTTTTTTGTTGTTGTTCATGCTGAGTATTGTTATTATTATTAAGACTAACTGGCACCATTCGCGTGTCACTTGTTCTTTTTTTTCCCAATAGGTTTTCAATCCTCGCATAGGTATGGATGCTCTTCAGGTTTATCCCATCAGTCAAGCTAATGCCAACCAGCGTTCAGGCCGAGCAGGGCGTACAGGTCCAGGACAGTGTTACAGGTAAGATTTAAGCTCTTGTCTGCTCCAGTCTTGCAGTCACTGCACATGTTTGTTAAAAGTGTAGAATTGGCACTTGGTTCGCAGGCATACAGTACTCAGGTTTCTACAGTTGATGAAATTCAGCATGAATTCCCAAAAGAGGAAGGAGTGATTATATTTGTCTTTCATCATTTTTTTATTGTATGACAGGCACTCTATAAAAAGATAGATTCCTTAAAGAAATTTTATAATTGAATGCCATTTGCATACATTTGGTTACCGTATTTTTTCTGCCCATAAGTCACAGTTTTTTGAGTACCCGGTAATTAACATGCCCTGCGACTTATACGCCGAAGTGACATACAGTGTATTTATGGATTTTCCCCCATATTTATAATCCAAATTTTGGCTGAAATATGACCGTTTTCATTCATTTTAACTGAAAATATGGCATGCAGTAGTGTCATGTAATAGCTAAAAGTGGCTATTAATGACACAATCGGCTTGCCTTCGTCCAGCCCACCTGGAGCAACCATCAAATCAGCTTCCATTTCACTGCGCTGCCCTGGTGAAATGCAGCTAATTTGATAATTGAAATGCATTTATTAATGAGAAGTTTAACTGACACACCTTTACTATAATGTCAAACAAATAATTGTTTTTAAGTGTTAATCTTGTTAAAGTTCTCCCATGCACGCTTCTGCGGCCGCCATTTGGCAGCTAATCAATTTTTGGCACAACACCGACCCACATTTCCGGGTTGTCAGCGGTGACTCATAATAGATGCGACGTATACGGTGAAGCGACTTATTTATGTTTTTTTTCCCACTTTTTTAGACATATTTGGACTGATGTGACTTATAGGACAGTGTGACGTGTACGGTATATATTGGTAAATTTATTAGTAATATGTCCTAGAGTGACTATATAAATAAAGAAAAAAGAAAATCATTGACTCAATAACAGAAGTCCTGCGTTTCCTCACGAGAAACCATAATAACCGACATAATCTGGTTTCTGTAGACACTGAAAGTATCAGAAAGGTAAGATCTGATCGTTGTTTTAGAGCAGCTGTAACTGTAGAGCAAGCTAACGTTTACATTTTCTTTTTATTTGATGCTCATTGTTCAGTTTGAATGTTGTGCACAGGTTGTTGCACACACTTTAAACTTTTTTTAACAGTCTGAAGTGGTTCAGATCGGATCTTTTATTTGTTCTGCACCGTTTTATTTTACTGTGAGACAATTCTCTGTGACTTGAATTTCACATATATTTTTATTTTATTTAGTGTTTGTGTTTCTCTCTGTGCCTTCTACAGACTTTACACTCAGAGTGCCTATAAGAACGAGATGCTGACCACCACCATACCAGAGATCCAAAGGACCAACCTGGCCAACGTGGTTCTACTCCTGAAGTCTCTGGGTGTTCAAGACTTGCTTCAATTCCATTTCATGGATCCACCACCTGAGGACAACATGCTCAACTCAATGTACCAACTCTGGATTTTAGGAGCTCTGGACAACACAGGTAGGGCAGTCTGACACCGCCTGACTAATTAAACACAATCACAGGGATTAGTTGAACTGATTTGTGAATTATAGAAAATATTGACACCAGACTCAAAGCAGACAGGTTTTAAATGTCACATAGTAAAACAAAACAAAAAAGGTAATAAATGAAAATAGGATTAGTAATTTCCAGTGTTCCATTCAAGTTGAACTTTATTTTTTGTCACAAAATAACATGTTTGTTTTTTATTGTATGGACTTGTTAAAATTTGAACATTAATAACCATGGTTTGTGAAATGCTGGTGAAGATTCTCAGTCGTCCAGGACATGATAAAATCAAAAAAGGCGTTCAATACAAGATCAACTGGACTTTATTTGTTACAGAAGACGTTTCGCTTCCCATCCTGTTATAACTCCACGCGCACACAGTCTGCTCATTGAATTGATAAAGCTCTCCGGATGGGAAGCGAAACGTCTTCTGTTACAAATAAAGTCCAGTTGTTCTTGTATTGAACGCCTTTTTCATGGTTTGTGAACAAACAACAAAAAAGTGATCCATCCATCCATCCATCCATCCAATTTCTTCCGCTTATCCGGGGTCGGGTCGCGGGGGTAGCAGCCTAAGTAGGGAGGCCCAGACTTCCCTCTCCCCAGCCACTTGGAGCAGCTCCTCTGGGGGAATCCCAAGGCGTTCCCAGGCCAGCCGAGAAACATAGTCCCTCCAGCGTGTCCTGGGTCTTCCTCTGGGTCTCCTCCCGGTGGGACATGCCCGGAACACCTCACCAGGGAGGCGTCCAGGAGGCATCCTAACCAGATGCCCGAGCCACCTCAACTGGCTCCTCTCGATGTGGAGAAGCAGCGGCTCTACTCCGAGTCCCTCCCGGATGACTGAGCTTCTCACCCTATCTCTAAGGGAGAGTCCAGCCACCCTGCGGAGAAAACTCATTTCAGCCGCTTGTATCCGAGATCTTGTTCTTTCGGTCACAACCCAAAGCTCATGACCATAGATGAGGGTGGGAACGTAGATCGATCGGTAAATTGAGAGCTTTGCCTTTCGACTCAGCTCTCTCTTCACCACGACAGACCGGTACAGCGCCCGCTTCACTGCGGATGCTGCACCTATCCGCCTATCGATCTCACGCTCCAGTTTTCCCTCATTCGTGAACAAGATCCCTAGATATTTAAACTCCTCCACTTGGGGCAGGACCTCCTCCCCGACCCGGAGAAGGCATGCTACCCTTTTCCGGCTCAATCAAAGTCATATTTTCACTATGTTATTCATACATTTTTTTAAATATCATAATTGCAAACTAAATATTTAATTTACAAGCTAAATATTTAGTTTACAAACTAAATACTTAACTTGCAAGTTAAATATTTAATAGTAAACTAAATATTTAGGTAGAAATTAAATATTTACCTTGGACAATAAATATTTTGCTTGGAAATTAAATATTTATTTGGGAGCTATGACATTTATGTAGTGGGCATGACCGTGCCCGCTCTGATACTTGAACTGTCCCAGTGACACCTTTTCCCTGATACTCTCAGAAAAAAGACATTAACACTATTTTATTACATTATTTTGAATCAAAACACAATAAGTCATAAGAGACTCTCTTATTCCTCTATTTTTGTGTTAATGAATAACCTTGTGTTACTTGTATAAGCATTATTGAATTCAATGTTTGTTAAGTCAAAGACTGTTTAATTCAAACTGTTTAATTCAAGTTGGAAATCCAATGTTATTTCAAAATAATGATCACTTCTTCATATGATGAATCAAACGGTGAAAGTGAATTAATATGTCAGACTGAACTCGATCAGTTTTGTTAGAAGTTAGAACACAGTTTTAATCAGTTGTTTTATGAAGCTGGCTCCAGTCTAATCTGTTTCTCTGTCTTCATTCTAAACAACTTCTTCTCTGTTCTAAAAACTGATCTTCTCCTATCCGAGTGACCTTCATCCACTGGTTTGTTTGGACCAATCAGAGAAGAACAACAAGTCACTGATCACAGATCCTTCCTTAAAGTTCTAAGCTTTTGCTGGAACTGACGGAGTTTGCTGAGGACCTCAATGCCATGATGAGGTTCCCCAAAGAACTGATGATCGTCNTTGTTTTATGAAGCTGGCTCCAGTCTAATCTGTTTCTCTGTCTTCATTCTAAACAACTTCTTCTCTGTTCTAAAAACTGATCTTCTCCTATCCGAGTGACCTTCATCCACTGGTTTGTTTGGACCAATCAGAGAAGAACAACAAGTCACTGATCACAGATCCTTCCTTAAAGTTCTAAGCTTTTGCTGGAACTGACGAAGTTTGCTGAGGACCTCAATGCCATGATGAGGTTCCCCAAAGAACTGATGATCGTCTGGTCAACACGCTAATGACCACGTCATTCAGTTAAAGGCTTATAACTTGCCAAGTTATAAGTCATCTTCAACAGCTGAAAAAGCTCTCTTTTATTGACATTCCTTTAAGGAACGTCTTATCTTGAAAACAACACCAGGAGCTGCCGTTACTTTCGGTTCGAGTCAAGGCGCACGTCTGGAGACGCTGAGAATGGTAAACGAACTGACCAGTTGGACCAACTGGGGACTGACCATCTTCACAAGGTAACAAGTCGTCATATGCTTTACCAAGGGTACCAACGTGTAGCCGAGATCAGCCGGAGAGCTGCCATGTTTCTGGTTAAAACACGTCAAGATAATACCTCTCCTCATCCTCCATTTTCTTCCTCCTCCATTTTTCTCTTCACTGAAACTTTCTTACTTTAAGTAACTAAACTTTAAGTTATTGTGCCAGCAGAGATATAAGTTATTAAAACCCATAACTTTATTCTGTTGTTCCTACGAAATTACGGACGCGTATTTCATCTGTGCTGAAGTTAATTTATAGGAAAAATAATCAACCAATCATGTACAAATGTGTGATGTAATTTATAATTATGTTAAATAAATGGTGCAGTCCTGCTGTACCAACATAAGTTTAACGTTTCCTGTGAATTACATCTGGTCAAGGTATAGAATTATTGGTATTAAGCTGAAAAAGAGAGAACCCGTTTAATTAATGATGTATTTTTGTGTCAGTCTAAACCCTGCCAATTTATACATCTAAAATATAGGTAAGTCAGTAAACTGACCCCTTCCTATATTACTACATTTATAAATGTACAACATGAACAACATGATGAAAATATGACTTAGACAAAAAAACACTTTTTATATTTGTATTGTTAAAGATTAAATAATCCAAAATGTTGCTGTTAATTTTCTTTAGACTATGTAATTTTAAAAAACGGCACCCCATACAACACACCCTGGAAGAAAATTAGAGGCATCAAAAAATATTTAAAAAAGCCAGTAATGAGTTGGATGAGTATGAGTATCAGAGGCTGTCGGTGGCAACGCTGGTGACCTGTGGCTGCACTCTGTTCCTGCAGCCGAAGAGCCAGGCCGCCCTCCTGTGGCGATAACGCTTAGACAACAGCACATACAGCACAGGGTTGATGCTGGGGTGCAGGTACTGCAGCATAGTGCAAATAAAGTAGAACATATCCCAAGCATGGCCATGCTGATACAGGCCCAGGTACACACACAGCTCCAGCACATAACCAGGCAGCCAGCACACTGAGAAGGTAGACGCTGCCAAAAACACCATGACAGAAGCTCTGCGAGTGTTCCTGGCGCTGGACACTGACATTACAGGGCTCTTGTGGAGAAAAAGTGCCAGGCGCACATAGTTGAAGGCGATGACGAGCATTGGAACAAAGTAGTAAAGTACAAACTGGCTTAGGACCACTTGGTAGTGGTGCTCATGAATGGTTGGAAGGCAAAAGCTGAAGTTTGCCAGGCTGGGGTTCAGACTTTCCTTGGTGGCAAACATTCGCAGAGGCAGGCTGACGAAGAAACTCAGGCCCCAGACCAAAACAAACATGAGGATTACCAGATCCATGGTGGGCGGCTGGTAGGGGTTTGTGATGATCATGGCTCGAGTCATGGACACGGCACACAGGGAGTACGTGCTGGCCGCCAGGCTGAACGCGAGCAGGAACTGATAGACCTTGCAAGAGGTTTCACCGAGAGGCCAAGAGTAACTCACAGCCGAGTGGAGGGTCAGGGGAATGAGTAGGAGGGTCAGGAAGTCGGCTAGAGTCATGCTCAGGAGGAGGATATCCAGGCGATTCTTACGTAATGTGTTGTTCTTAGCAAACAAGGAGAAGACCAGCAGGTTGGCGCACAGACCAATGCCCATAATCACACCACAGATGCAAGCAAAGATCACGCCATAGATGTTGGGAACAGCCATGTTCTCATCAGCCTGACACCTGACAAAAACATTTAACAAGTCAGTCTCAGTTTTACATCTGAGGTCAAATTAAACGTTTAATACTTCAACCTTTACAAGCAATATAATGTGCTTTTCTTTATTTGAATGTGAGCAGGAAAACATATTGTTGGTAGCTTGCGGCACAATCCAGACACTTTCTATACAAAAATGCAGCTTTTGATTTACATTTCTCTAACACTGTAAATGTAAAACAACATATTGTTCTGTAGAAGTACTGAAACATCAATAAGTTGTCAGAGACAGATACGTTTCATACGACTAGTCAAATGCTTTATTCTCTTATCTAAAATACAAACACAGTTAATCAGTTGAACCCAAAGTAAACGAGAAATGTTACTTTATGTTTCTATTAATATATGTGGACAGAGACAGGTGTTTATCTTAAAATATAAAACAATGAAAAAGTGCCTTGTTGATGATTTTTGCTGTATTTACCATCGTTGTTCCTCAGTTGCCTCCTCCTTGACGTGTTTGAACTAAGCACATTGTATGGAGCGGATCATTTTATGTGTGTCCTGGTAATACGTTCTGGACGCAGCAGAGGCGGCCGCCTCTCACGACTCATTACCAAGTGTGAGAGCTGAATGTGGAGCAGCACAAAGCAAACATTACCTGGGCCAAATTGATTCTAGTTGACTAGATTTAAAGAGAAACGGCCTCCGCGGTCCAGCTGCTACAGAACAGCAACAGGGCCATAGCTGGCCATTTACAATACTGCAAGGTTTTATACACCATTTATAGCTATGACAACATATTGGCATTTTTCTTTATATCTCATTATTGCATACACTGTTGAAGCCTGAAAGCACTATATGCTATTGTATAATAAAATGGGGGGAAATGAGTTGCATTAATGACTCAGAAAATCTTTCAAGAACCATCATTATAATGTAGTATCTATAAAATGTGAGCATGCAAATACTAATCATTTGAAACATAAGCTATAAATGTTGTGAATTTTCAAATAAACTACACGGGGCTAATTTAATTTGCTTTTAAGATGCATAACTACATCTGTTTTTAATAATTTTATCATTAAAAAAATCATTATGTCTCACTAACAAGAGAAATAGCGATATTTATTTACAAAGCAAACGAAAGCCACTTACAGTGTGGCTCGTTGCAAGTACTCACAGGATGATGTGAATCATGGTAAACTGGTTTACAAATGCTAAATTATACTCTGATTTGTGCCCCACTCCGAACATCTGTATAAACGTGTGATTTGACTCACACTATAAATCCATGGTGTCCTCTGCCCTCTACCACATTCAGTGATATTCAGGTTTCTCTACATTGCTCTGATTGATTTATCCAGTTTGATCTGCAGCCTCCTCTTTATCAGGCTTTTTTCCACAGCGTTTATGGCTCTGTGTCAGCTAATGGTCTGCTGCTGTTAGCACAGGACGTTGACGTATTTGGCAACCATTACCATATCTGTGTCTTTCATGCAGCGGCTGTTCACATGTTCTCCAGTTCTCGAGCAAGAGCATCCATCTCAGTTATTTATCACATTTTTTTTAAATCTTTACAGTCAAAGTTTAACTTGCACAGCAGAAAGTGGCTAATTTTTGGTTTGTGGTTTGAAGATGGTTGATGTTGTAAAAAATGTTCTTCTGAGTTGCTACATTGGAAAAACATTTTAGCGGGATGTTTTAAGAGGTAGAGTTTTTAGATGATTACAAGTTTTTAGCACAGTTAGCAGATCTGGTCAAAAGGTGTTTCTTGATGTTGAACATTTTGAATATACCAAAGTTGTTACCATGTTACACACCAATATTGTTAGCCTGGTTAAAACCAGACCCTTGTCCTTCACTTTGCTTCGTACTAGGGTCTGGGACTTCTCCCATAGACAACGATTTCTCCGGTAGATTTTTGACCGGACCAATCAGAGAACAGAAGGCGGAGTTTTGTTAGTTTAGCCTGGCGAGGTCCAGGCTATTCAGATAAATAGCTCAGAAACCACTCGGTGGATATTTTTTCTGCTACCAGTGTGTAATTATATGGCTCTAATTTACTGACTGTTGGCCTAGATGAAACATTTGAGATAAAATTCGATTTTTTTATAATTTATTTTCGTAGCGCACCCGAGGCTGTTTGGAAAATGTCAAACCGAAACTATTTAAATCCAGCAGATTTGACCATTTCGTGAATTGATTTAGGAACTGTTAAGCTCAGGAACACTTCTGATATAACGTCAGCTAAGAAATATATTTTTTCTCAGCAAAGAAATAATAGTTTTTTACCTTGTTTTCATGAAAATTCCTTCGTGGCGGCAGCCATTTTAACTGACGACGTCAGTCGACGTCGTTCAAAACTCCGCCTTCTGTTCTCTGATTGGTCCGGTCAAAAATCTACCGGAGAAATCGTTGTCTATGGGAGAAGTCCCAGACCCTAGTACGAAGCGAAGTGAAGGACAAGGGTCTGGTTTTAACCAGGCTACAATATTGTCAACACTGACACAGTTTAGATGTTTGATTGTGGGTAAAATATCTATTCTTTAAAGAAACAAGACATTCATCTTTTAGTCTGGTTATGACAGCATAACTATTTTGTTAATCAGAGAATCATTAGTTGAGGTCTATCTGATGTTGAAACATCTGGAACAAGGCACGTTTAGTCTGTGGTAGTCAGCTGATCTACTGCGAATATGCACGTAAAGTTATTGACAATAACAAGTGTCTGATTCATTGCTATTGCTTTGTTTGTTTGTTTTCTCCTTCGGAGGTTGCCACAGTGAACTAACTCACATGAAGACTTGGCAATGGTTTTTGTGGATGTCCTTCCTGACACTACCACAGACCACCGAGCTACCACAGCCCTCTGTGTGGAGCAGAGAGCTGATATCTGGGATGCCTGAAGGAGCAGGTGGTGGGGGTTAACCAGTCCAAAGTCTGCCTTTTAAGTTTCACTAATTTTACTCATCAATTAGACGTTTGATTCAAAGCCATTTGATGTTCAGTTAACTTTGTCATGCATAAGATGTAACATGCGTCTGATGCCAGGGTGACAGGTAAATTTGGCAGTATGCATCCATTCGAGTACTTAACAACCATGCCAGAAGGAACAAACAACTTCCCAGGGGGGCTGGTACCGGGGTCTGGTTCAGTTCGTTGGGCCTCTCGATGTCTTTCTCGATGGGCCATGCCATTACTCCCACCTCGCAAAAGGAGGGGAGAATTCCTTCTGGGGAGTCTGGCTCTTCGTCCTTGGAGAATTGTCAAGAGAGGGCATTGGGCTTGACGTTGTGGGAGCCTTGAATGTAGGTGATAGAGAAGTTAAATCTAGCAAAAAATACAGGGAACGTCTGGCTTGTCTAGCATTTAGCCTTTTGGCTCCCTGGAGGTAAGCTAGATTTTTGTGGTCAGTCCAAATGATAAAAGGGAAGTCAGCTCCCTCCAACCAATGTCTCCATTCTTCTAATGCTAATTTAATAGCTAGTAGTTCCCGGTCACCAACGTCATAGCAGTGGACAGCCGACATGAAAAGAAAGCGCATGGGTGGAGTTTACCATCGTCGGTTGTCTTTTGGGATAGAACTGCCCCCACACCTGAGTCTGAAGCATCGACCTCCACAATAAACTGCTTATTGACGTCAGGGTGTGATAAGATGGGAGCTGTAGCAAAAATATGTTTTAGTTTGGAAAAAGCTTCTTCTGCTTCAGGAGTCCAACTGAACAGTCTGAGTGTAGATGTTGGCTGTGTAAGAGAAGTAGCCACTTTACTGTAATTTCTAATAAAACGACGATAAAAATTAGCAAACCCATTTGCGTGTGTTGCAATCAAACATCTCAGAAGGTCTTACATCTGGTTCCTTTGGAGGCAGAGTAATGGTTTGGACCGTGGGTCCTGCAGGAGCAGTTTGGGTTTTTGAGGACGATTGGGCTGCCATCTCCTTTTGGAGTGTAAACACCGTGCCACCCAGCTCCCGAAGCGTGTCCTGGGTGGTTTGCTGCTGGCTTAGAATTCTCTGTAAAGTCACAGCACGTTGGTCAGTTTTTTCTTTAAATCTTGGCTGAGCCTGAACCTCCTGGGGTCTGTTTGGCCGGGACATTCTATCATGATTGTATTTAACGGCGACCTCAGTGTAAGCAGACTGAGAAGGAACGACAGAGTCAAGTTTTAAAAAGGTAAGTGATCTTTATTTACAGTGCAGTGCCAGGTATTTACAGGGCTGGGAGAGAAGAGAGGGTTAGGGCCCAGAGTGGGGCAAATGAGAGTTGAGGCAGTTGTGGGTGCTTTACCTTTCCCACCCATATTTTAATGTTGTCGGTCCAGGAGTTGAACTGGTGACCTTCTAATCCCAGGTCCACCTTCTTTAACCTCTGCACCACTACTCCCCATATGATTCATTATACTTCTTCTTTTTTTTGTTTTGTTTACATCCAAAAGTAAATTATTTTCTGTCCTTGCCAAACAAATCCGTTTTCACAACTCAACAGAATTTTAAAAGCATTTGGCTCTAAAATGCTTGAGTTGGAGGCCATGGTTCTCAGGAAAGGGTGGAGCACTCCTTCCTGGTCAGGGATACGTCTGAGCAGTAAGTTTATGTATCTTGGATTCTTGTTCACAAGTAACGGTAGGATGAAGTGGAAGATAGACTTGACAGATCTGGGCCTTGTTTGCAGCTGTGAGGGTTTTGCACCCGTCTGCTGTGAAAGAGTAGCTCTCAGTTTGTTGGTTCATCAACGTTCAAACCTTTAGCTATGATCATGAAATGTGAATCTTTTTATTTATTTTTTATTTTATGAAGCCCAGATGAAATGTGAATCATGACTGAAAAACAAGATCCTAGATACCAGCCTCTGAAATGAGCTTCAAGTGTCACTGGGACAAGAAATGTCTGGGTTGCACTCCTGGACCTGAACTCGTCACAGCACGGATAGGAGAAAACAAGAAGATGGATGGGCTGTAAAATAATAATGAAAAATAAACTAATTAGTCTTGCTAGGTATTTCACCATCACTTAAATATTCAACCTCATTTAGTCAGGTGTTTTATTTAAACTGGTCATGAATGCTGTATATACAGTTACAAGACAAGGGGTTGGAAAATAAAGACACTGTGAATCAAATTAGATCTACATCTATTGGATATATTTTATTGTTTGATTAACTGGAAACATGTACAGCATTCTCTCAGTGCATGTCCAGAACTGACTTGGGCTTATTTCCAGAACAAAAACAGATAAACTCATGTAAAACAAAAGAGGTGTTCTGATGANACCACTCAGCTCTAACTTCCTGAAACTCTTCAGCCTGGCTGACACGCACAGCAGCAGCTCATTAGCAGAGAAGCTGCTGATGTGAGACGACACTCAAACCAAACTGTTGACTGGTAGGTGGTGAGAAGCACCGGGAAGGGAATCGTTAACACTACAGCTGATGGACTTACAGCTGAAAAATAAAAGGAACTGTGGCAGGTGTGTTTTTACTCACTCCTCACTAACTAATTATATTTTATAAAACTGCAGGAGGGGAAAATATTGCCTCTTCGCTGACACAGTAAAATGTGCCATACATGTGCCGCACAGCTACATCTCTGGCTTAACTGGTTTTAAAAGCTTTAGTCAATCTCTGATGGGCTTGTAACACTCGGGTAAAAACCACATTTTACAGATTTACAGCTTATCTCACTGCAGGTACATTTTACAGTCACACACATGAGTGCTGTCTGAGAAAATCACACACACTGGAATGTTTATACAATCTATTCATCTATTTGCTTTTACCCATTCCTCTTCTTAGTCACAGAGAGCTGGTGTCAAAGAGAGGTGGGGGACACCTGGGCAGGTCGCAAGTCCATCACATGACTGAGACTTGGGGACAATTGTGTCTACAAATAACCCAATAATCTAGTTGTTTTAGGTTTGTGTCTTGGAGGGAGTCAGATTGTGTGGAAATTAAACACGTGCACATGGATGATGTTTCAATTTGACACAGAAAGATAAATCTGCGACTTTCTGTGAGGTGACATATCTGTTTATACAAAAGAAAAAAGCATTACACATTACAGTATATCCCCTGTCACTGAGGAATTTGAGTAGAGAATGTTTGTAGTTTTCGAGATTAGTGTTTTTCTAGACTGGAATTGAACAGAGAATAAACCTTAAAGACCGTATAAAGTAAATTTCAATGTGTGGTTTTAGTTTGTTTTGGTGTGGGCTGTTGGTTCTGCTTTGGCGGCCCTCTGGGCCGTGTCCCTCTCTGGTCTTGGCTCAATGGCCTGGCGGTCGGAGAGGTGTTTCCTTTACCTCGCTCCTTGGGTGGACCTTGGCGAACTGGGGGGGGTACGCAGGGTCAGCGGGGGAGCTGACTCGCTGTGGGAGCATTGTTCCTGCAGATATTTTCTCCCCATCCCTCACCACGCACCTCCGCCCTCTTCATCTTAAATTAATACATGTAGGGAATTTGAGTCTCGGGTGTGCTGCAATGGTTCTACATCTCTGTTGTTCAGAACACCTGGGACTCAATTTTATATACACTTTAGACATTCATTCATAAACATCCTCATAAAAGTCACATATAGGGAATGGAGTGAGCACTATGGTTATGGGTGGCGGGATGACATCACTCTCGCCCCCATGCCTATGCTCACTCAACATTATGCATTTAGACAATAAGGGCCTGGGTTAGAGTTGGAGTGGAGGGGAAACTGGTACAATGCCAGCCTTTGCTCCTTCTCTTTCCCTTTTAATTACACTTTAGAACAACACTCACCAACAGTACATTTGGGGACGGGGGTGTGTGTGTCGGGGTCTTGATTTGTTAATTTCAATTTTATTTATTTATGTATTTATATATATATATATATATATATATATATATATTATTTATTTAT
>JBBPBX010026350.1:0-13979 GCA_038048925.1 Garcialebias charrua | reverse complement strand
TATATATACAGTATATATATATTATTTATTTATTTTTCTCTCACCCCCCTGGTTGCCTGGCGGACATTCTGGGGGTGGGCTGTCAGGGGTTGTGTTGGGATGTGGGGGGGTTCGGGGCCTGCGGGTTCGCCGTGGGCGGGGCTGGCAGTGCGCTCCCCCTGGGGCTGCTTGGACTCGGGTGTCCTGTCCTGTCCTGTCGGCAGGGCGCGGGGTGGGCCGGATCTTGGATGTCTGCTACTCTCCACCCCAGAATGAATGGGCCTACCTCCTGGGTTTGGATGTGGGCTGCCCCATGTAGGGAGCAGGTACATGTCTTGGACCTAGGGGGTATAGAGTGTGCATCGGGATTATGAATGGAACGTGTCGTTATTGTTTGTCTTTCTGTGACTGAGGGTGAGGATGAGGGTGGGTCTGAATGAGTGTGTCTGTGTATGAATGTTTAAGTGTCAGGCTGGGTCTTGGACTGCCCCCTCTCTGATACTTCTGAGGCTACTCTGATACTTCTGAGGCTACTAAAAGTGTCGCGCTCCTGCCACGTGGCCCCCCTGGTGGGTGTTCCTTTGCCTGCGGGCGTGCTTGGGGCCCTCACTATCTGGGGTTGGGCGCTTGGGCGTTTGTCGGCTCGGCCTGGTGGCTGCCTGGTGGGGCTCGTGCCCTCTGGTCCGGTCGGGTCTGGGCCTGAGGGGTGGGCGTCCCCGGTGCCCGGGCCTCGGTGACCGGCCCTGGGGCTACGTCGGTGCAGCGGGCTCCGGCGGGGGCCTGTGAATTTGTCGCGGGCGACCCCGGGGGGTCATTGTATGTGGTCGCTGGTGGGGTTCGTCCGGTTCTTCCCCTTGGTAGGATCTGGGGAGTGGGCTAGTGGCTCGTCCTGTTCGGGTGGTCCTGGGGACTCTGGGCTCGGGGTCCTTCCTGGGGTCTTGGGCTTTGATCGCCCCTTCGTCTGCCTCGGGCTTTGGGGGGACGGATCTCTGATGCTTCACAGTCGCTACTAAATGTTCTATTGGAGGAACCTTATTCACTTATGCATGCTCACAACCACACACAAATGGATGCAGGGATGTATATATAGATATATGCAGATATGTAGATGGGTATATGAATGAATATAAAAGTATATGTATGTATACTATATATATATTTGTAGGTATGGGTATGTGTATTTATAGAATTCTACTGCAAGCTCATGAATATTATTAGTCTTTATGCATGTATGTTCCATTGTTGTGTTCTGTCATGTGCTTTGCAGGATTGTGGACGGAGGTTGGGTGTGTTTGCCTTGTGCTCTTTTGGTTGATAATTGTTGATTTGTTGTCTTACTTTCTCTTTTCTTTCTTTCTCTCTTATAAAAAAATATTGGAGTGAGAGGATGGCTATAAGGTGTGAAGGGAGGCCATCTATAAATGAAAAAAAAAAGAAGAGATTATTGTTTTTCTAGACTGGAATTGAACAGAGAATAAACCTTAAAGACCGTGTAAAGTAAATTTCAATGTGTGGTTTTAGTTTGTCACACGGCATAAATATGTGTTATTAATCACCCACATAAATCTGACTGATTAAAAACATTGTTTACCTTATAAAATTAAGTCTCAAAAATAATGAAAAACATAATTTTACTTTGGTCTGAAACGCTGGGGGCATGTCAGCGTGTGGGCGTGGTTTCAGCGCAGTACTGTGGCCTGCAGCTGAGCTGTGTGTAGAGAGGCAGATAGGTGCAACAGAGCCAGTAAACCTGCTCTGTTTTTATCTGAGTTCTGTCTGTAACAGCAGCTACTTTTTCCAAGAGTTACGCTGTTTTTGTAAATAGTTTTCTTGTGTGTTTTTAATCTGGAATGAATAAAAAAAAAAAAAAGTTGTACCATGCGGGAATTGAACCCATAAGGTTTGGGACGGAAGGCAAACGCTTTATCCATTGACCTATCCAGGCATTACAGATACTTGGTATAAAACCACGCGGTATAAAAACACGTTATGATTTGTACGGGTGCCCTGACCATTGCGACATCCAGGGAAGATGCACGAACGAGGCATAATTGATTAGCTAGCTAACAATGAACAAAATATCTATGCTATTGCTATCTGATGCTATCTGCGATTCGCGAGTGAACGGCTCCACCGAGGCGAATTTATACGGCTGGAGCTGCAGGGGGTGGGGCTATACTTAAGAAGACCGCGTGACGAAACTCGGTCACATTTAAAACACGCCTAAAAAATCCTGAAACAGAAATATCTTTATACACAGTTTGCTCTATAACTCCAAAATTAATTGAGCTACAATTTTGAGACTTTTTACTCATTTACAAGATTACAATTATGACATTTATAATGTTTATTGAAGAAAATATTGAAATTCACTTCACACGGTCTTTAATGTTTTTGGTGATAAATTGGTAGGAGATACAATGTTTAGAACAGGTATCATTTTTATCTTTTTCAAGGCAGCACAAAGTGATGGATCCCAGTGAGAGGAGGGAACAAATTTGTCCACCAGCAAGTGCATTGGTGGAGCCAGAGATGGGTGGGGAGCCATGGTGGCCACAATAAATTAATCTTTGATCACCCCAATTGTTTGAGGAAACTGTAATGTAAACAATATAAACCTTAGAAAGTATATTTAACAAGGTTGAGTCAGGTCCTCTGGATGGATTTTTCTTTGCTGAAATGTTTTGTTTTTTATCCAAAATCCTTCTTCAGTCTTCAGTTGATCTTTTGGGTAAAAGACGAAACATTTCAGCAAAGAATAATCCATCCAGAGGACCTGATTCAATGATTTGTCTACTTGGACTACTGAGCAGCATCAGGACTAGAAACCATAATTTCCTTCAATGTCATGATCTGAAGTTGAACTCAGGGTGCGGACAGAACGTGTGGATATGTAGGATATTTATTATATACAACAAAAAGGGCTGATGTGGCAGCAAAACCTACATGTGGGGAGGTGATTACAGGAGGAGCAGAACATGATTGTCTATTGTTGATTGTCAAAGAAAAGTCTATTGTTGTCACTGTTGTTATCATGCTTTGTTGAAACCAGGTCTCTCCTGTAAATGAGTCCTTGAAGCTCAATGGAATGCCTAAATAAAGGTTGAAGGAATGAAAAAATGATGCAGAGAACAATCCACAGACAAAGAGACGGGGACAAGACAGGATATACAGGAACACCTGTGACTGACAATGAGGGACACCTGGGGCGATTAGGGTAGGAGACAGCTGTGTAGGAGCTGAAAAACCCATGGGTGAAAAGCATAATGCCCCAATCCTCTTATTCATAAGTGATGTCTGATGATGATTTATCACTATATTTGTATTTGGGTTTTTAGTCTTTTACCATTCTCTAATTTGAACAGCAATCATTTTACTTCCTGTCTACTTTGATTTGAAACGTGCTTTTTTCTTTCTATCTCTCGATGAATCTGCACATCATGCTGTAGGATTTTATGTACTGGTCAGTTTACTGACTGTACCACCTTCCAAATGAAAGGATGAGCAGATTTTAGACTGACACAAAAATACATCAATAACTAACGGGTTCTCACTTTTTCAGATTAATGTATAAATCTGTGACTCAGTGATGAGATGTAAAGACATGAAACATTAATTTATGTTGGTTCAGCAGAACTAAATCATTTAATTAACAAATCATTAAATTACATCACACATTTGTACATGGTTGATCGATCATAATTTCCTATAACTAACTGTAGACAGATTCAAATTTAGAGACAACAGAACAAGTTATGGGTCTTATATTACTTATTCTGCAGGCACATTAACTTAAAGTTTAGTTAACTGGCTTGGAAATAAAGTTTGAGGAGAACGTTTAGGAGAAAAAAGATGGAGTATGAGGAGAGGTAATATCTTGAAGTGAGTTTAATCAGGAAAAACGACCCACTCCTGATCAGCGTCCGCTGGACCCAGGTTTGCTATGAACAACGACATTTACCTTTGCGAAGATTCATCGTCCAAGCTATGGTAAAGTTGTTAGGTTAGCCTTAACGTGCATGGACCGTCCGTACCGCTACGTTTTTTGCAGGCTTTCCAAGCGTTCACCTTCAGCGTTCACCTTCAGCGTCTCCTGAGGTCCGCTTCGACCTCAGCGAGGTAGTGAAACTGTTTCCGGTTTGATTTTCAAGATAAAAGATTCCTTTGAAGGAATTTCACTAAAGTGAAGCTTTTTACAGCTCGAAATGGATTTATAACTGGCATGTTATAAATCTTTAACTGAATGACGAGTCCTTAGCGTTCGACAGACGTTCAATGAGCTCTTTGGGCAACCTCATGGTTTGAACTCCTCAGTAGACTTCAAGCTCAGACAGGAAGTGTAACCTTGAGAGAGGAGTGTGAACAGTTCTCTCATTGGTTTGTTTAACCAGTGAGAGAGAGAGAGAACGTATGAAGGTCACTCAGGGTAGGAGAGAAGATAGTTTTTTAGAACAGAGAGACAAATAGTCGCCAGTAAAGTGATTACTGTGTCTAACTCATAGACAAAACTGAGAAGTTCAACCTGACACACACCCTGAACCTCGCCATAGTTTTTTGAGTAAGACATACCGTTTGATTCATCATATGAAGAAGTGATCAACACCTTAACAACATAACCCACGATCATACAACATATTGAAAAATACCACTGTTCATATGAATAACACAAGGTTATGCTTTGATTATATCTGAATCAAACAAAGTAAAAGTAAAGAGAGTCTCTTGTGACGGATTATTGTCCTGAGCTCAAACTAAAATGAGATAACGGCATCACTGTATCTCCACTGCAAGGTTTGAGAAGAAAAATGCATCATGATCACAATTTGATTTAAACAGAGTCTTTGATTTATCCAATATTAAAATGCACTGAAGCTCATACAAATAACGAGGTTATTCATTTGATGACATTTGAATTAACAAAAATTAAAAGAAGTCTCTGGGTGACTTAATTTGTAATTTTTGATTCAAATTAAAAGTAATAAAAGTATTGCTGTCCCTTCAGGAGTAACTCCCAGAAAAGGTCATTACTGAGAGCGATCAGAGAAGTGTTTCAGAGGTCAAGGTTGTATCACTACAATGCGTAAACATAAACATTTTAGCTCAGCTGATCCATATGCCGGATGTTCTGCTCAGATTCACCCACAATATTCACAGACTATGTCCAAGGCCCGTAATCAATCCGACCATTTGTCCCTGATTGAAGGTGACAACTCCTTTCATGGAAAGCTTTTTTGGTAACATATAAAGTTCCTATTCTGTCATCGCTCCTGTCCTGGTCAGGCACCAGATGACCAGTAAGATATGGACACACTCTCTTTACTGCAGCAAGTGCTTTGTTTGACTGAGCAACATGAAAGATGTCTGTGTCAGCCCTCGATTGCAACATGTTGAAACACAGGAGTTGCTCCTGAGTCCATAACTGCATCTGTAGAAACTAACCAAGCTTGATTATTATAAAATATTAGAAAACAATGAATGTTTTTAATAATGAATTCTCCAATAAAGGTTATTTACCCTTTGAATAAGGTATATTCAGTGAAATTCATGGTGCTGTATTAAACTGTTTAAAAGTCTCTATAAAACAGTTTGCACAGGTCCAGGGTTACCACCTTGGAAATTATAAAAAAAGTTGTGCTCTTGCGTTAAAATTATCGTTGTTTCCTCCACACTGTCTGCTGAGTGTGGGTGCTTTCAGCGATAAGGTTGCAGGATTGCTCCCAGTGATTAGTGTCAATGGTAAAACTGATGCTGAGCTCAGAAAGGAAAAAAGATGCACAGAAACATTCATTCAACCTTTATTTGGCAGGTTAATCCCATTGAGCCTCGAGGACTCATTTACAAAAGACCTGGCTACAAACAAAGAATGATGACAACAGCAAGAGTAGATTTTCCTTGGACAATCAAAACAGATGGCATGAAGATTTAAATGAAGAAATCCAGTTGCTGTTCGAAATGTTTGTCATGCTCGTTATCAAATCATTTTATCTGGGAACACATGACTTTTACTGACAGTAAAATAATGTCTGTCTCCCGGTATAGACCAACTTGACTAAAGAAAACTTCAAAAGGAAAACGTAAAAAAAGAATTAATCTGGAGTTGGAGGCCGGTTTTTCACTTTTAACATTTAATCGATAGAACAGAATTAAAAATTTGATTAGAAAAAAAAATTGATTGTATTGACGTTTGGCAAGAGATGTAGATAATTACTGTTTTTCACCTTTTAACCTGCAACCTTTTCTTGTTTGTGTCTGTTTGAAAAAAAAATCCCCCCAAACCTCCTGATTTTCTGCTTTTCCTATAGCAGAAACATTTCATTCTTCCTTTGAAAGACACACAATAAACACAGCAGCTCACAGATGCCCTGAAGTCCAACTGAAGCGCTCCACCTCACAGTCAACTGCTTTTAAAACAGGCTCATTTAAAATTAAGAAAAGTTAATTATTTTTCCTGGTAAAGGTTGTGCTTCCGTGAAATTCTCCTTTTGTTGCCGAAACGGCAATTTCAGGCAACTCTGCTGTTTTCTGTGCAAAATTTTCAGCTGCCAACAGTTTTTGTTTTTCTCATGTATTTTTTTTTTTAAGCCAAATGCTGCCATGGCAACAGCAAGGGTTCAAATCCCACCTCTTCCTCCCATCCTCCGCCTCCCTTCTCTATCCAATCTCCTCTCCCAGTGAAACCATTAAATTATCAATCCACAACCCCCTCAGGGTTCATATCTTCTCCTCATCTCTATCTTTCTCTCTGTCAATATTTACAGTGCTGCTCATAGACTCGCTCAGGTAATAGTGTCTTATTCCCAAAGCGCTGCATGGTGAGACACACACACACACAAACATGCAGCTATGGAGTAAAATGGCCATTCAGTCTAAATGAGCCCCATTCAACTAAACGTTCCTGCTGACAGCTACATCTGCGTATGTGTGCTCGACTCAGTGTGTGTACATGTGCTTTTACTCTTCATGCATGTACATGTGCTCATTCAAGTGGATGCATGTGTGCTCTCCATCGTGTGTGTGTGTGTGTGTGTGTGTGCTGTGAAGTGTAGATGTGTGTTACACCAACAGCCTGCTGTCCTCCAGTAATTTCATGCTTGAGAAAAATGATACAGAAAAAAAAGAGATACATTTTCTGCAAAAGAAAAATAAAGACAGAAATACTTATTTGTAAAAAAAAAATAATAATAATAATAATAAATAAAATTAAAAAAAGGAAATTACTAAAAGTGCCTAAATGGGTTGGTGAGAGCAGGCACCACACATAGTTTTGGGACATGTCCAAACTACTTTTTGAAGGCGTTTAGTTTTTTGTTGTTGTTTGTTTGACTAATTTCTGCATGTAACTGCTTTTTTGACATTGTAAAAGTTTTAAAACACATTCTTCCATCCTTTTTTAGCCTGCTTTTTCATGCAGGGGGACATAACCTTTAGTGGTCATTACAAAAGGCGGGGTACACTTTGGGCAAGTTGACAGTCCATCAGAAAGCTACATACCTGTACAGAGAAACAGCTTTATTCAATTCAGTTTATTTCTATAGAGCCAAGTCAAAACAGAAGTTGTCTCAGGACACTGAACAGAAACATTCACATACCTGTACATACAAAAGCCATATCTATCTAAGGAAGCAGCAGACTTGTTCAATCGTCATTTCATAACAGTCTCCCATCCTGTGCTAGCACAAAGGCAACAGTGGAAAGGAAAAACTCCCTTTTAACAGGAAGAAACCTCCAACAGAACCAGGCTCATAACAAGCGGCCATCTGCTTCGACCGGCTGGGTTTGAGAGGACAGGAAAGAGAAATGGACACACAATGGCAGGTACAGGGGAACTTTCTATAGGAGAAAAGACAAAACACATGTTAAGGATAAAAATAATTACAAATACAAAACAAGTAAAAGATAGCAAGTAAATGCAGCAGCTGATTGAGGAAATGAGGTAAATGTGTCCTTCGGCAGTCAAAGCCTATAACAGCGTAACTAAGAGATAGCTCAGGAAACCAAAGTCAACCCTAACTATAGGATTCATCAAAAAGGAAAGACTTAATCCTGATCTTAAAACTGGACAATGTGTCAGCCTCACCGACAGAAACTGGATGTTGGATCCACAAGAGAGGAGCCTGATTTAAAGCTCTGCCTCCCATTCTGATTTTGGAAACTCTAGGAGCCACAAGTAAACCTGCAGTTTGAGAGAGAAGTGCTCTGTTAGGAAAATATGGAACAATAGGATCTGTAATACAAGATGGAGCTAGGATGTTGAGAGGTTTGTAGGTTAGAAGTGTATAGTTTATAATGCTGTCATACACAACAACCAATTAAAGTTACCTGAAATAATTCCATGCATCTACAGGGAGAACATGTAAACTCCACATAAGAAAGATTCCAGGCAAGATACTACCTGTGACCTTCTTGCTGTATGGCGCCAGTTCTCAAACCTTGTGTTGGGACACACTTTCATGAAAAGAAGATTGTCTGTGCACCCTGGGCCGCAAAACAAAATATTAACAATGTACCAAATACTAAAGTATTCAATAGGTCAACTAAAATGGATAAGTTTGAAATAAAATCTCTTTGAGGGAAATAAAGTCATTTTAAGGCAGAAGTTTGTCATTCTGCAAAAAAAAAAAAGGGATTTTAAGATATTTGCACTGTGCAAAGGACAACTATTGCTATAATGTTTAAAATATCACACTTTTGAATATACAGTAATATATAAAAAACATATTACATCTGAAAAATGTTTTTTTCTTTGTTTGAAGCCGCTCTTGCATTTTGCATGAGTAAACATCTAGTACAAAATAGTAGATCCACATGCATGCAGGGTGGATAATAAATGATTAGCTGTGTAGTGGACCTACCCAGGGTCAAACTAAGGTTTTTGAACTGTCCAGTGATGACCTTTACTGACCTCTCAGTAAAGCGAGACATTTACTACAAATTATTCCATTAGTTGTAATCTGAGAACATAGTCACCAAAAGAGACTATTTCTATCTTTGATTTTATTCTAATGTAATCAAAAGAATAACTTTTGTCATTTTCATGATATATGTTATATGCTGTTATTCTTTTAATATGGAGTATTACTGTGTTACTTGATCATATAAGGGTGTCAAAGTTCAGATAAAAGGTCAAACTGACTTACACAGAAATTGTTTTTGTTGAGTTTCAGCTAAAACTCTCATCTAGCGTCTGAAAGTCTCTTCACTCAGATACTTTTCCTAAACAATTTCCCTCTGCTCTGGATTTCACCTTGAATCGTGATAACAAGTGAACTGCTCGACTGGTTTTTGAACCAATGGGGAAGAGACAAGTCTCACTCCTCTCAGATCTTCTACTAAGTTCTAAGCTGTTGCTGGAACGAGGGAGTCTGCTGGGAACTTCAAGAGATGTGAACTTTCCCAAAGAGCTGGATGGACGTTTAGGCACACGCTAAGGACACGTCATCCAGTTAAGGACTAATAACATGCTGTTATGAGTCCACTTCGAACGAGCGTAAGCTCAAAACTTTGTTTATTCCTTCCTGGAATAAGTTTATCTTGAAGTCAACCAGTAGCTGACATATTTTCTGATGATCGACGCGGATCCGAGGAGACGTTGAAAACGTAAACAAGAACCGGCTCGGACGTGCTGGACCTGCAACGATTCTGTACGCCTGAAAGGCTGGTGTCATCTCTTTATCAGACTCGTCGTCGAAGGTAAAGAGCTGTTTACAAACGTACCTGGATTTCAGCAGAAATCTGATGGGAAGTGTCACTTCTGGTAACATGCTCAAGACAATTTCCTTTAAACCATCTCTCCATCTCTCCTCCTATTTCCTTATCCCTCTCCATTTCTAAGCTGGAAACTATTTAAGTCATAGAGCCTCAGACTAAGTATGTTAACATCCTGTATTGAAGTCTGTTGTGTTACAATTTAAATGTGCTGACGTATTAAATTGAAAGAAAGTGAAATCATGTCAATCAAGTGTAATGGTGTTAATTTAGTTGATTTATTCTAAATAAATGGTAGTGTCTTTGGCACACCAAACTAAGTTAACGTGTCCATTGTCACTCTATGGCTTCTGTTTTACTTATCCATCATAAAGATCACAGAAATATTGGGTAAACGGAAAAAGAAAAGAATCCGTGAAATTACTATTCAATCTGAATAAGTAAATTAATTAAGGTAAAGAGGTCAGTATTAATATTGACCTCCTAAAATCCTTAACATTTGACTACTGTTGTTTAATCTGATTGTTGGAGATAAGGGGCAGATATAATAAGATTTATTCTTCTTTCTGCCACCTTTCATTTTTTTTACATTTTGTACACTATCATTATGAGATTGCCTTGTATTGTTTCTTTTGTAAAAAAATGAACAAATTTAATAAACATAAACATAAACATCTGGGTGGCACCGTATGTGTTTAAAGACACAATATGGTAAATGGTAAATGGTAAATGGAGCTTATTTATATAGCGCTTTCTAGCCCCCTGTGAGGAGCCCCAAAGCGCTTTGTCAATATGTCATATGTCAATATGGTGGCTCCCTCATGTTTCCTTCATCTGGTGGTCCGTACGAGTTTTCTGAACGTTTATTCATAAATCTGTGATCTCTCATGAACTTGAAACGTTATGTTGGCATGATTATTCCAATTTTTGGACTCTGAAGGTGATAATTTTTGGCTGAGGTGTTCAAGACAGGCAGATTCTGCATGTTTTTATCATTTGAAGCTGAGAGATTGTTATTGTTCAACTCCTTAACACGCTGTTGGAAGCTTTTAGGTGAAGTTTTGTCAGCCCGTGGTCTGTGGGGGGGTTCTGGTTCCGTTCGGTCCAGTTCACTCACAGACTCCTGTACAAAGCTTTGTTGACCGCCGAGTCAAACTGCCTGAAGAGCTATTATTAACATCAACAAGATTGCTGTGCTGGTATTTTACATGTTAGAGCAGGTCAAAGAAGCATATTACTGTTACAGCGTGTTGGATAGTGGTTCTGAAACCCGAATTCTGCTCCTTCAAAGTGGACCGGAACCGACCTGAACGCGGCTCCGTGGGAGTCCGTGTCGTGTTACAGTTGACGTGCTGGTTACTGAGCGTAGCTAAGTTGTGCCTGTTTTAAATGTGATTGCCACGTTTCGGAATTTTGGTAAGTTAATTTGAAGCGTTTGAATTGTTTTAAGGGTCTGTAAAGTTGCGTTCTGTTGTGCTAAGGTAACGTTAAGGCGACGTGTCCTACACGTTTGTTTATGAGCTGTGACTGGATAAACGAGAGCTGTGAGCTGTCAATCACTCTCGTAGCGAGCGCTGATTCGCTGAAGTGGGTTCGCACGCCGTTGCGACCAGCCTACTTTGTCGTCATTTCCGGCACTGCATTGGTCGAAGGTAAGAAAACTACATTCACCATGAATGCTTGGGAATAGAACTGCAAGCGCTGTAACTGATTGGTTGACGTCACGTATCTGTGTAGCGAGCTCCGCCTATGGCAAGCGAGCTTCGCCTCGCTCACGTACGAGAGCTGGTAACGCGCTGTGTCGACCCGCCTATTTTTGTCGTCATTTCCAGGTGCACTTTGGGTGACAGGCAGTTCACACTCATAGGACAAACAGAGATTTCACTGAGAGTTTAAAAACTAATTTGAAGCCATCTCAACTGTCTAACCACATAAATCTGTCTCTGACAAGAACGTGGTTCGAGCGTTTATCACGGACACACTAGAAACTAACTCTAAAAGGTTGTTTTTAGTTTAAATACTGAATAGAAAAATCAGTCTCCTCGTGATAACATTAAGACTTGAAGCTGCCCCCTGTTGGTTAAAAGACGTTAACAGATGAGTTTTCTCAAAAACATCATAAAAAGTCAGCATTTTTATGGTGAATTACCAGCTCTAAAATTGTTCTGTACACAAACAATAACTCCTGTTTATTTTAAATATTTTTTTTTAGAATAACAGAGGTACAGACAAACATTTTTGCTTATTTTAAATACAAAAGAATTTAAAATAACAAACAAAAGTACAGTTTTCACTCCAGATAACTGCAACTTTTTCTTTCTCTTCCTTCTCTCTGACACACATCTTTCACAGTTATCCTGTGCACATTTAAACTTTCCTGTTTATTTCAAATAGTGAAAAGTTTAGAGTAACGAATACAGAGCATCTTTTATTTTGATTTTCACTGTAAATCCAGATAAAAGATGGCAGGCACAGAGGGTGAGACCCCTGATACCACTGATACGGGGCAACCTGTGCCAACTGATGGCTACGACCCGACCAAAGCAGATTGGATCGAACGTGCCTTATTTTCGCTCACAGGGTCCATCACAAATTACCATGAAGAGTCACAGTTGATGGAGGAAGCAGATGTGGACAGAGCATTAAAAATTGTAACAGCTGGAACCACAACGGCTGAAAAGAAAGCAGACAGAGATAAACGTTTGGCTAAATTAAGCCTTCTGTTAAAGGCCAAGCTAGACTTTGAAACTGCTGCACGCCAGGCTGTCTCTACATCATGTTTAACAGCACAAATGGAGATTGCCACTTTACAGCAGGAGGTAAGGAGTTTAACACAGTCGAGTATTGACAGCGCTGAACAAACGCGTAGTCTCTACGAAGAATGCACAGTGTTAAAAAGGGATTTTGAACAATCACAAGATGATTTGAACAAATGTGTGGTGGAGAAGGATAAGTATTACCATCAGTACAAGTCGCTTCAGGCGGATTGTGGGGAGGCTCGAGACGCGCTGGACAAATGCACGGACACCCTGGAATCATTATCACTACGGTACACAAGGCTGCAAGATGATTATAGAAAATCACAAGAACAGCACATGATGTTACAACGTGAAAATGATGGGTTAAGAGTCCAACTGAACAGTTGTAGAATAGAGCGTGCATCAGCAATGAACAAACTCTTTGAAGAAGAGAGAAAATGTTTGGATCTCATGAGTAAACACCTTGAGAATCCACCACCTCCGCCGCCCCCTCCCATACCTGATGACCCACTCCCTCCTCCACCGCCCCCGCCCATGCCCGATGCACTACTCCCTCCGCCACCACCCCCACCTCAACAGACATTTGCTGGGATAACCCAATGGCAGGTACCTACGTACCCCATGTCAACAGGTGTACCTGGTGCGCAGATGGGTGGGTATATCACTATCAATGGCTCTCAATTCGCTGTCCCAATAGAACGACTCCATAAAATTTCCCAGTTCGTTCAACGTTTTGAGCCAGGGCAATATGGTTCAACTGAAACCGATACCTATCTGAAAGACATTGAGTTTAAACTGGCATGCTATCCGAACGCTACGGTTGACGATAAAATCGGTTTGATCAAACTCACCACAAGCAGGAAAGTGCAGCACTTCATTGCGCGTCAACCAGTCGCCATTTTGAAGGATTACAAACTTTTCTGCGAAACTCTACTGCAAGAATATGCTCCTCGCATGGGAGACGTTGGCTACCAAGCCGCATTGAAAATCACATATATAGATATGTAGTCCTCGACTTACGACGTTTCGGACTTACGTCACGTATCTCATAAAAAATATAAATATATGTATATACAGTATATGTATATATATTTTTTTATATAAATAAAAAAATGTACAGTACTGTACAGTCACCAAGCACTTAGTCTATCCTAACACAGTTAACACTGGAAAACCCAGGAAATTCAGACTACTATTATAACTACTGTGAGTTTGTCAAATGACAATTTTAAAGTATTCACCTTCCATTAGGTGTTTGGGCCCCTGGGGCTGGAGGTCTTTGTTTGTGGGTTTGAATAGTAAACATTCCTTCCTTTCTTCTCCAGCATATCACCTCCAGTAGGGCAAAACAAAGGATCACTCCCCCACACTGAGAACCATACTCCCCCCACAAATACCCTCCACATTCCAAAAGCATTGCTTCTTCAGGTGAGAGTTGCTTTCTTACACCAGAGAGAGACTTGAGATATAGCTCTGTACTTTCAAAAATTTGCTGAAAGGAGCATATATATATATATATATATATATATATATATA
>JBBPBX010026349.1:24717-38170 GCA_038048925.1 Garcialebias charrua | reverse complement strand
ACCAACCATCCAACCATTCATACACACATTCATACACCGGTAGCGGCAGACTGCCATGCAAGGCGCCATCCAGTCCTACCGGGAGAAACTCGGGGTTAAGTGTCTTGCCCAGGGACACAACGACACATGGTGTGGGGAAACGGGATTCGAACCTCCAACCTTCCGATCGGTGGACGAGTGCCATTACCACTATGCCACGGCTGCCTATCTGCCTATCTGCAAGCTACATGCTGAGTGAAATAAAATTGAATAAAGATTTTTCACTCCAGTTTTCATGTAAACATTCATACTTTTGAGTGTGGAAAAATGATTGTGTTATACAACAAATACAGAGCTTTATCATTCAATGGGTCTCTGACTTTGTACAGTACTGTAATAGATTTAGTATTTTTATTCTTACAGAATTTGTGTTCTCTCCATATCAGTTTGTTCATTCATTCATTCAACCTTTATTTATACAGGCTGGACTCGTTGAGCCACGGGGACTCATTTACAAGAGGGACCTGTCTCACTCGCACCTAGGGTCAATTTAGAGTTAACAATCAGCCTAACATGCATGTTTTTGGACTGTGGGAGGAAACCGGAGCACCCGGAGAAAACCCACGCATGCACGGAGAGAACATGCAAACTCCACCCAGAAAGGCCCCCGGACCAGGATTTGAACCGGGGACCTGCTCGCTTAGAGGCAGTCAAAGTCAAAGTCAAAGTCAACTTTATTGTCAGAACTACAATACAGGTAGTCCCCATTTACGAGCGCTCTGATCTACGAGGTTCCGGACTTACGAGCTGGCGAATTATTGGAAAAAACGCAAAAAATACTGAGTTTTCCTGTGTTTTTTCACCACAGTTCGTTAGCTAAACATGTGGACACACGTTTCCGATCATTTTTATGCACTCATAAGCAGTTTTTCGATGAAAAACGAGTGTTCGTAGTCGCGCTAGCAAAACCGTTCCAATTTACGAGCGAAATTCCGGACTTACGAGAAGCGTGGCGGCCGTTCCAAATTACGAGATTTCCGGTTTACGAGCGCCTCGTTGTAACGGATCTCGCTCGTAAATCGGGGACTACCTGTATGTACAGGACATACACAGGACCGAAATTGCGTTTCTCTCAGTCCCTCGGTGCAACAGTAACCATCTAAACACTAAACACTAAAACATTTAATAAACATAAGCATAAAATAGTAAAATAGTAAAAAAGTGTAACACTGTCCTGAGTTTTTTCATAATAGTATAAAAGTATGAAAATTTACACCAACACTGAAACACCAAACACCCCTAAAACACCAAACACCCAATGAACATAAGCATAAAATGAAATAATAAAAGTGTAATACTGTCCTGAGTTTTTGCATAGTAGTATAAAAAGTATAAAACGTATATCTATAAAATAAACTGAAGTTTCTAGCGTTGACATTTGCAAAGAGTCATCAACATCTCCAAAAGTTTGGTCTGTGTTGTAAAAAGCTGCACTTTGAACCTGCAGAAGGAATGTTGTTGTTGGAATATGGGGAGATGTTTTGTTTTGGCTACTGGGGGGATGTTTTGAGCACACAAAAGACTTCAGCCCCAGGGGGTCACACAAACCTAATGGAATGCAAATTCCTCAATCTGTCATTTTACAGTCTCCCATGGGAGCTATATGTAAAATATGTACAAGTACATATGTTTGGTATTCCTAGTGTTAAGTAAATGTAACGGAGTAAATGTAACGCGTTCCTACCCACCTCTGCCAAGCAGTAAAAACCTTAAGTAGACCAACCAGTTTGCTGGAGCCAAGATGGTTTCTGGGGGCCATCCTGTCCCTCGTTGACTCCTCTGCAGGCAGTCAGCCACAGACAAAGTGGTTCAAGGCAAGAAAGTTCATGCTCAATGTAGTGATATAGCACCCTCATGTCCGTATGGGATGTGGGCCTCTCTGCATCTCTCTGGAACTCTAAGTTCACACCTTCTTGAAGCCCTCAAGGAGACGATTGGACACTTATATTGGTTAACAATTATTATGAATTAATGGACACTAATTAATCAGATTGAACTTTCTCTTTAATGTGTGTTAATTCAGAATTGATCAAACAGTATTTTTGTCATTTCAATGATGATTTTACTAAGCTGGTATATTTTAAATATGACAAAGTTAAGAGAACATCTCAGAATGATCGTGCTTTGAACTGTCTGCTCTAGGCAGAATAAGTGTCTAAAGTTGAAGGAACAATCCTTCGTATTTGTTTGAACTGTTTTTGTTTCGAAGGAAAAGTGCTAGACATAGCTTGCTTTCGGTCTCCCGTCCTTTCTAAAAACAATGAATCTGTTCTCAAAACAAAGTACTGACTTGTTCACATGCACCTGCATACTCTGACGTATGTGTTCTGTGTATTGTCTACCCTATCATCTGTCACTCAAACTCACTCACTTGCAAAGTCACACCCTCTCTAGGGGTGCGACAACCAATCAGCAGGAAGTATGTGACTAAGTCACACCCCCTTCTTAAAGGGCACTTCCTGCATTTTGGGTTAGTTTTTGGAGGAGAACGAACTGACAACTGGCTTCTCTTCCCTGGAGAAAGCTGGAGACGTCCGGTCATATGCCAACTCGGCCCACGTCTTCAGCAAAGGTTCAAACAGCACGTCAGCTGTGAACCCCTTCGAGTGTCACAGCTCCAAGCGGTGACACTCTTTCTGGAAGTTATCTTGAAACAAAACCAGAGCTGGGCATTACTCTGGGAGGCCGACGCAGACGGTCTCGAGACCGTGGCAAGATGAACGTGGGTCGCCTGTAAAACGCAGCAGCATGCGCGTCTGGCTTGACTAATTTACCGGAGTCGAGACAGGATCATCTTCACGAAGGTAAAAGTCGTTTCATCACGGTACGGACGTCCAGCCGAAACCGAGCAGAGGGTGCTATCTCTGGTTAAACATCTCAAGATAAGATTCAACCATTTCCTTTCAATCTTTTATCTTTCCTCCTTAAACTCCTCCTTATGTTTATTTTCATCATGGTAAACTTTAAGTAATGTGCCAACAGAAAGGTCCAACTGTCTGTTTGTTTTTAATTTGAATTCTTGTCATAGTAGTTAGAATCAGAGCTAATATCGATACAAATGTTTAATGTAATTTTTGTGATAGTTTCAATAAAAGGTCTATTTTTTTGGTAGACCAACATAAGTTGAAGCCTCTCGTGAAGTTACATTTCTGGCTAATCACATCGTTAGATTTATTGATTTATTCTGAAAAAGTTGAGACCCCGTGAATTGGTGGCATGTTTGTGCAGATAAAAGTCTGCTCAGCGATGCGCACCTAAAACTATAGGTAAGTCAGTAAACTGACCTCGTTTGTGTTTAATTACACAAACGGCCTATAGATTTCTTTTACATATTGGTGGCCCGTACGCTCTGCTGAAAGATTAAATTGATAAGTTGTTTTTGTAGCTTATTTTTGTTACGGTGTTGTTGTTGGCATAGTTTGCATCCTGGTTTTGAGCTTATAAGGATAGTTCTGGCTGGTGGAGTGTCCGGGAGTTGCTGATCGTGGCATTGTCTGGATTATTTCCCGATAGAATTATTCTTTTCTTTCACTTTTGAACGTATGTTTTGGAGCTGCGGATGAATGAATGTTGGTTTTTGTGAGACGTTTCATTACGTGTCGCGAGGCTGCATGCATTTTTCGTTTTGTGACCGCCGAGTCACCACTGCTTCATTTTCTTACATCTGCGATTTTCTGTTGAAGCTGTTTCACACATTATTATGCTGCTCCATTAAGTGCCTTTTTCTGTTACAACGTGTTTTTGCTTGAGGTTCGGGTGATCCCACTCAGCTTTTGGGCCGGACCGAGATCCGGTTCCGTTTGACGTAAAGTCCGTTGTTGTACACAGTTAGCGTGCTGCCTCCCCTGGGGGCGTGAGAGTTAGCTTGGATGTGTTGTGCTCGTTAACAGAATTTTTCTGCGGTGTAAAAATACGTTTATTTTGTGAAAGTGTGTCTAGGACTTTGGACTCGGGCTAAGCTAAACGGTACCGGGACAAGATGGCTGCTTAGAACGCTGTGATTGGTCCATTGTGTGTCGCGTTCAAAAACGTTGGTTTCTGTAGACTCTGGTTGTCAGATTCATTTTTGCACACATTTCTGACAGTTTATCTGTGTTGTTTGAGTTCTATGCACGTGGTATCGTCGAAGACTGGCTTAACCGCGGTGTTTTGCGATATTTATGACTGTTTTAGAACGTTGAAAAGTCCGTTCCTCGCTAGAGTTCAAAAGACCGCAGGTCCGTGAACGCACCGCTCGAACGGCACGTCGCATGTGGGCGGCGTTAGGTTTGGAAGACACAATTTCCCATGAACACTTGGGTTTTAGAACTACAGTTCTGTCTTCGCTGTGATTGGTCGATTACGCTGTAAGTGTTGACGCTTGCGCAGTGGGTGAAGCCCCCGCTCCTCGTCAACTTTCACTTGCTGCTTGTCCCAGACGAGTTTCCGTGCTTGTTTGTCCATTACTGTCATTGAAAAGACTGTTTAAACGCGGTGTTTTTGAGATTTTAATGGGTGGATTGAGTCGGTTGCTCTGAGACTGCCGATCGCCATGTGACCAGGTCACGTGACGCCGGGAGCTGCAGCTCCTTTGAAGGCCCGACCTTTTTTCTTTTAAACGCAGTTTAAAATGTTTCACAGTCCAACCGATTTTACTCACATAATTTCATTTTTGTGAGAAAGGGGATACTAGAGTTTTGTCACGTCAGGGCTCTGGGCTTTCTGATTTGCTGCTTTTGACCCGTTGTTAGACGTCTGTGAATGTTGGCAGCTCACGGCTGCGCTCACAGGTGATAACAGCGCCTCTATAGTGGTCAGAAAGAGAATTGCGGTCGCTGTGGTAAATTTATCCAGCGCTGCTCACCCCACCTGCTGGTTACATTCGAAGACGCAGTCTTCCTAATGTGTACGTTTGAACGTTCCTGTTTTTAAACGGGCAACAACTTGAAATATTGTACTCACAGCACACTTTATTTTGATTTTCACATAAAATCAAATGTTGATGGCAGAACGGTTACACAGAAGTAATACAGCCTTGATAAAACTTGACATTTTTATCATCAATTCTGTGCAAAACTGTCTGTCCATCCATCCATCCATCCATCCATCCATCCATCTTCTTCCGCTTATCCGGGGTCGGGTCGCGGGGGTAGCAGCCTAAGTAGGGAGGCCCAGACTTCCCTCTCCCCAGCCACTTGGAGCAGCTCCTCCGGGGGAATCCCAAGGCGTTCCCAGGCCAGCCGAGAAACATAGTCCCTCCAGCGCGTCCTGGGTCTTCCTCTGGGTCTCCTCCCGGTGGGACATGCCCGGAACACCTCACCAGGGAGGCGTCCAGGAGGCATCCTAACCAGATGCCCGAGCCACCTCAACTGGCTCCTCTCGATGTGGAGAAGCAGCGGCTCTACTCCGAGTCCCTCCCGGATGACTGAGCTTCTCACCCTATCTCTAAGGGAGAGTCCAGCCACCCTGCGGAGAAAACTCATTTCAGCCGCTTGTATCCGAGATCTTGTTCTTTCGGTCCCTCTGTCCCTGTTTTTAAACTGCAAGTTTAAAATGACACACATGAGGCTTCTTTTGTCTTGATTTTCACAAAATCACACAAACAACAGCCAATTTTGTTTGACCTTGTCACAGGTCGACAAATTAATAGGAATCACTGATTTTTTATTTAATTTCACATCTTGGCATCGCATGGTGAGACTGTCCACTGTGATATAAGACCGACTGTCCTTGATTTTTCACAGAAAATCAGTAAAAAGATGGACGTTCTAACAGGTGCATCCTTTGATAGGCACTTAGCTGCAAAGCACGTCCTTCAGGAACCAGGTGAACATCCCCTGGTGTTTTACGACAGGCTCCTCTCTGTTTACACAGGGAATAAAACTGTACCTGGCTTAGAGGAAGATGCGGAGTTTAAAAATCGTTTCACTTTGAATCTGATACCTTTCATAATGAAATGTGTTCGCTTCAATGTTAATTGCAAAGGTTTTTACCTGCCACTCACATTGGAAGGGGTCCTCGCGCAAGAAGCGCTCCTGGTTAGCGGCTCAGACGTGTCTACCATGTCAGCCGAACTGTTTGAGGAGCTAAGGACCGCCGCTAACGATGTTGACAGGCGAATACCCTTTGTGAAATACACTTATGGTGAGCAACAGGGCCTCGCAAAGACGAGAACAACCCTAATAGCCATGGTTCACATGCAGATTGGCGAGATGTCACTATACCACCCGGTATATGTGTCTGAACTTGACTCACTCCGGGCTCCATTTGTGGTTGGCCAAGATTTTATAAATCGCTTTGAAGCGATTATAAATTATGGCAATCAGACAATGTGGGCCACAGTGAGCAGTCCACTGCCATTCGTGGTACCTCCCCAAGGTCAGGACACTGACTGTCTAACAGCAGGTACCGCTGAGGTAAAAAAGGATTCCCCAACCGAGACCACAAACCCGGTAAGTGATCCTTCATATCCAGGTGAGACAGAGGAGACTCAACAGTTGGACCAGACTCTGGCCCATCACGAGGACCTCCTCTGCGAGCTGACACCTTCAGCACTCACTGAGCACTACCTACCACCGGTAGAAGAAGGTGTGGAGATCCATGGGTCCCACACCGATGACGCTGTACTGTCCTGTGGGACGGGTAATTCGGCAAACAGCCAAGCTTTCAGTGAAGTCTTGGTTCAAGGACATCTGAGCCCACGTAGTGGCAGTCTACAACACGCTGACAGTCACTTGGACTTCATTGTTACTGATTTTGAGGACCCCTCCTCGAACAAAAGGGGGGCAGACTCACACTTCCTACCACAGGTAGAGGACGGTGTAGAGGTCCAAGGATCACACACCGAGACGCTGTGCTGTCCTCTGGGACAGGTAATTCAGTTATCAGCCAAGCTTTTTATGAAACCTTGGTTCAAGAGCATTTGAATCTAGAACTACTCAGAGATGACATAGTTCTTACAGACTCAAAGAGCACCTCTTCATTCATGAAGTGGGAAGACATACATCACAACGACAGAGACACGCCTGCGACGGCGCCGACAGTTGTGACACACCTGCATTACGCAGAAAGAGGTAAACGTACAGAGATACGTTGGCCGAGACCTATAAGGTTCCTGTACAAGGTTCCCCATAAACTGCGCGAACAGCTTAAACTAAACAATGGCATCCTAACTCGTGCCCATGGACGGACGTCCACACCTGTGCGCGTGGTCCCTCATGACCACAGGGGGGTGATGTTAGGCCATGCCCATGTCAAGGACAAAGATTTCAATAACCCCACAAATGACAAAGCTCTCGCAAACTCAAAGACTTCATGGGAAAACAAGGTCGTCCAAACACAGGATAGTAAATAAACTAAACAGTTTAAACTATACTAGTTGCGAAAAGAAACCGTTCCAACTAGAACTTAGAAACGCTAAGCATAAAACCCACAACAAAAACTAACCTTAACAACCGTTTAAATCTGCAGGATTTAATTGACATCGGTTATAAAGCTAAGAATCTAAACATTGAAACACTGAAACATATAATAATAGACATAAGCATAAAATAGTAAACCTAACTCAGGACAGTGTTAGGTTTACTATTTTATGCTTATGTCTATTATTATATGTTTCAGTGTTTCAATGTTTAGATGTTTACTGTTACACCGAGGGACTGAGAGAAACGCAATTTCGGTCCTGTGTATGTCCTGCACTGTACATATTGCAGATCTGACAATAAAGTTGACTTTGACTTTGACTTTGAAGAACTGTTTTTCTTGTGTGTGACACGTGGAATCTGACGACCAGAGTGAGTTTGACGTAGTGATACGTTGTTTTTAGTTGCTTGATTGCTACTTTTGTGTTATTGAAGTTGTTATTGTTTTCTGAACACTCCCAGCCAAAACTAGTTTTGATTGTTGATAAGTTGAAGACTTAAATGGATTTAACTATGCCAACATACTGTTCATTTTGTTAAAGATCTCAATCTTTGATGAGTCATAGTAGATTAATACTACTTAAGGTACTATAATCTACACTGAACTCCCAATCATTTAGGTAGAACCGTTTCGATCGTTTCTATTCTAGATCTATTCATTTTGATGAGTCTCGCCATAGACTTCAAAATTTATAGGGAATACCAAATCTTGCGTCGTTCGTCTAAAAGACAACAGACATTTAGACCAAACTAGATTTCATTTTTTTTTTTAGTTTAACCTAAACTAAATAATGAATGGAGGAATAGTTTGAATGAAGAGGCCTTCGTTACAGAAGCCCTCCACATTTCTATAGGTATAGATCCCTATTTCTGATTTTTACAGCATTGATCCACCCCTTAATTGGTAATTTTAGCTGATCTAATCCATGATAGCTTACATACCAGGTGCATATAGGTAAGGCTTAATGTAGAATCCCAATCATAAGCCCACCTAAAACCACATAATTGCATGACACATTGAACCAGGGTGGCACCGACTGGAAGCCATCCAGCCTGCAACCTTCGATGTGGGGACCTGCTGATCCAACGTTGGTCTTCAACCTTCATCCAAGGCCCGCCTCCTCTGCTTCAATCGAGGGATCCCCTCTACATGCTGATTAAAAACCATTCTTGCTGATGAAATCAATAACCCCCATCGTTGTGGATTTACCGTTGTGGATTATAAGACTTTGTTTCCAAGGGATCACAGACTCAGTTTTCCATGGGTTAACAGACTATGTTTTCCAAAGGATTGAAAGCTTACCGCAAAGGGATTACCTACGAACAGTATGGAATTTCCAAAAACATTATGGGAGTATAATTTTGAACTTTTTTTTGATTTTTTTTTTCCACTTGCTGGATTACATAGAGGTCAGAGACATTCGGTGGTATCCTTTCGTGTTGGAACTCATCTCCAAGGACAGGCGATGACTTCCAAAAAGGGGGACTGTAGTGATATAGCACCCTCATGTCCGTATGGGATGTGGGCCTCTCTGCATCTCTCTGGAACTCTAAGTGTTACACCTTCTTGAAGCCCTCAAGGAGACGATTGGACACTTATATTGGTTAACAATTATTATGAATTAATGGACACTAATTAATCAGATTGAACTTTCTCTTTAATGTGTGTTAATTCAGAATTGATCAAACAGTATTTTTGTCATTTCAATGATGATTTTACTAAGCTGGTATATTTTAAATATGACAAAGTTAAGAGAACATCTCAGAATGATCGTGCTTTGAACTGTCTGCTCTAGGCAGAATAAGTGTCTAAAGTTGAAGGAACAATCCTTCGTATTTGTTTGAACTGTTTTTGTTTCGAAGGAAAAGTGCTAGACATAGCTTGCTTTCGGTCTCCCGTCCTTTCTAAAAACAATGAATCTGTTCTCAAAACAAAGTACTGACTTGTTCACATGCACCTGCATACTCTGACGTATGTGTTCTGTGTATTGTCTACCCTATCATCTGTCACTCAAACTCACTCACTTGCAAAGTCACACCCTCTCTAGGGGTGCGACAACCAATCAGCAGGAAGTATGTGACTAAGTCACACCCCCTTCTTAAAGGGCACTTCCTGCATTTTGGGTTAGTTTTTGGAGGAGAACGAACTGACAACTGGCTTCTCTTCCCTGGAGAAAGCTGGAGACGTCCGGTCATATGCCAACTCGGCCCACGTCTTCAGCAAAGGTTCAAACAGCACGTCAGCTGTGAACCCCTTCGAGTGTCACAGCTCCAAGCGGTGACACTCTTTCTGGAAGTTATCTTGAAACAAAACCAGAGCTGGGCATTACTCTGGGAGGCCGACGCAGACGGTCTCGAGACCGTGGCAAGATGAACGTGGGTCGCCTGTAAAACGCAGCAGCATGCGCGTCTGGCTTGACTAATTTACCGGAGTCGAGACAGGATCATCTTCACGAAGGTAAAAGTCGTTTCATCACGGTACGGACGTCCAGCCGAAACCGAGCAGAGGGTGCTATCTCTGGTTAAACATCTCAAGATAAGATTCAACCATTTCCTTTCAATCTTTTATCTTTCCTCCTTAAACTCCTCCTTATGTTTATTTTCATCATGGTAAACTTTAAGTAATGTGCCAACAGAAAGGTCCAACTGTCTGTTTGTTTTTAATTTGAATTCTTGTCATAGTAGTTAGAATCAGAGCTAATATCGATACAAATGTTTAATGTAATTTTTGTGATAGTTTCAATAAAAGGTCTATTTTTTTGGTAGACCAACATAAGTTGAAGCCTCTCGTGAAGTTACATTTCTGGCTAATCACATCGTTAGATTTATTGATTTATTCTGAAAAAGTTGAGACCCCGTGAATTGGTGGCATGTTTGTGCAGATAAAAGTCTGCTCAGCGATGCGCACCTAAAACTATAGGTAAGTCAGTAAACTGACCTTGTTTGTGTTTAATTACACAAACGGCCTATAGATTTCTTTTACATTGTTGTTGTTTGTTTGTGTTTGTTTGTGTTGTCCTCTTGTTGTTGCTTTATTTTTGTTTTGTGTTTAATTACACAAACGGCCTATAGATTTCTTTTACATCAATAATCTAGGTACCAAATCCAACAATTCTCAGTCGGGTCAGAATGTTTGTTGATTTAGTTCCCAAAAATGTTGAACTATTGTGACTAAATATGCAACTTGTGAAGTGTAGTTGCAAACTAGTGGGTGAAAGAGATGCTTGACATTTAAGATTCAAGGTTCAAGTTTTTTTTAAATTATCATTCGCATCACATGTGGTACATGAGGTTGAACAAAATTGTGTGCACAGGGTCACAGTTACATCCAACAACAGCAAAATATAAATTGTAAAAGGAAACAGTAATACGATCTAAGATGTAAATTAAGAAATACGCTAAACACTAATAGTGCAAAACAATACGCTGAACAACAGCAGCACGAACATGAGTCTGTGTGAGCAGATGAGCACGAATGAAGACAGCAGCATGAGATCAGCAGCATGGATAATCAGTAGCACATATCAACAATCAAAGTGGCAATACATTGATTTTTTTTCTATATCGGGGTAATTAATAAATGCATATGTTTTGCCATGTTAAGAATTACTGTTTTGTTAAACAAATACTTAACAAGGTCAATAGTTAATTGACCCAGTTTTAAAACTGGGTCCTTTATATCCAGGACAACATGTTTTTTTCTTCTTTCAGCTTCTCTCTTCTTCAGGGGGTCACTACAGAAAACTATCACAAGAAGACTTAATTGTCTTTACACCGGATGTCGTTCCTGACACAACCACAGACCACCGAGCTACCACAGCCCTCTGTGTGGAGCAGAGAGCTGACATCTAGGGCAGCCCGGAGGAGCAGATGGTGGAGTTAAGGGCCTTGCTCAAGGGCCCAGCAGGGTGTGGCAAATGAGGATGGAGGCAGGTGTGTGTGTTTCACCTATCACACCCACATTTTGATGTTGTCAGTCAATCCGGGGAGTTGAACCGACAACCTTCCAATCACAGGCCCACCTTTTCTAACCTCTGCGCCACCACTTGTACTCGTGCGTATTCTACCAGATGCCACAGCCACAAACTGTGAAGATTTTCTTAAATTCTTCCAGGATAAAGTGTCCTCAGTCAGACAGGTCACTGGTCTTGTTGCTCCTGACTACTCTGTTGTCTCTGTAGCTCCGGTTGTGTTTGAACAGTTTCAACCAGTGTCTCTTGCCACTCTCACTGATGCTGTTCAACACTTAAAGATCACTAATTGCCCTCTGGACTTTCTTACTTCCAGGTTTTTGAAAGAGGTTTTTATATGTTTCTGTGTTTTAACACTTTTAAACACCTGCCTTTGTTTGGGAATTGTCCCTGCTGCATTTAAACATGCTGTAGTTAGGCCCCTTCTTAAAAAACCTCACCTGGACCCATCAATTTTATCTAATTTTAGACCTATTTCTCATCTGCCTTTTTTATCTAAAGTTTTAGAAAAGTTTTTTTTATGCAGTTACAACCTGTTTTAGAAAATCATGGTATTTTTGAAACATTTCAGTCTGGATTTAGATCCCGTCATTCTACCGAATCAGCCTTGTTAAAAGTCCATAATGACATTTCCATGTCCATGGATGCCAAGTGTCCCGTTGCACTGGTGTTGCTGGACCTCACAGCTGCGTTTGACACAGTGGACCACACTGTCCTTCTATCTCGCCTTCAACATTATATTGGCATATCTGGTACAGCACTCAAGTGGTTAACTGCAGTGGTGTAGTCTACATTTTTGTAGTGGGTATACTGTGCTTAGAAACCAAAGTACACTGGTTAGTACAATGTAATCGTCAATATGTTTTGATTTTTAAACGTATTGAACATTTCCCATTTTTTCTTATGTTTATATATGAATAAATGAACAACAAACATTGTACAACAGTTGGCTTTGTATTAAAATCATGTTAGAGAACTTATGCAACAGTATCAAAGCACAGCGTTGCATACCGTTAGATTGTTTCGGAAGCGTTCAACTGCCGTTTAACGTATCGATGACATGTGTCTAATGATAAGTCATGTGTCATTGGGCACTTTTAAGTGGGTATACTGAAATTCTTACGCTTTTCTAGTGGGTATACTCCATATGCCTGAGTATCACATAGACTACACCACTGGTTCACTGCCTACTTGACCAACAGAACATTCTCTGTCATGTTGGATAATCTTTCTTCCTCCACTGTTCTCTCTTGTGGTGTGCCACAGGGTTTTATTCTTGGTCCACTCCTCTTCTCACTGTACATGCTGCCTCTTGGATCAGTAATAGCCAGACATAACTTTTCTTTTCACTGCTATGCTGATGATGTACAAATTTATTTACCAATGAAACCTAAAAACAGTAATCTTCTCACGCCCGACGCTGATTGTATTACTGATATTAAACAGTGGCTTCAGCTTAATTTTTTGTTTTTAAACGAAGGAAAGACAGAATGCATCTTCTTCGGTGATGATGCTACCTGTAACTTTGGTGCTCTGACATCCAAGTTAAGACCAACAGTTTAAAACTTGGGGGTGACATTTGACAAGGACTTAAAATTTGATAAATAAATAGCATCTGTAGTCAAGGCCTATTTTTTAAAATAATTTTGATTTGGAAAAGGCCATTCATGCTTTTATTACCTCAAGGCTTGACTACTGCAATTCTATATGCAGGAATCTCCCAATCCTCCATTAGACGCCTTCAATTGGTCCAAAATGCTGCAGCTGGACTTTTAACCAACACCTCCAGGCGTGAGCACATTACCCGTTTTATTTTCTCTCCACTGGCTTCCAATTGATTTTAGAATTAAATTTAAAATTTTATTATTCACTTTTAAAGCTCTCAATGGTCTTTCTTGCCCCACTGTATTTGACTGATCTTGTAACTGTCCGTGAATATAGGAGAACACTGAGATCATCTAATACATTTCTCCTGTCTGTCCCAAAGACCAACTACAAACGATGGGGTGACCGGGCCTTTTCTGTCGTTGCACCCAGACTCTG